>SRZU01000229.1:0-63912 GCA_013183765.1 Fusarium xylarioides | reverse complement strand
TGAAAATTAATAGCGAATGTAGTTATACGAGATGATAGATTGACGTATGGTGTAGATGTAATAAGAAAAGAAGTGTAAAATGCCTCAAAACTGGGTTTTGAAACATTGAGCCCTACAGACTTCCGTACGAAACTCCATGCGCTGATTTGGCGAGCCCCAGTTTTGGTTCGTGGGAGTAGCACAACAGCAACGCCCGTGGTGCTGGGCAGGCCAATCAGACAACAGTTGATCGCGCCAGAAGATGACGGCTTCGCAGATGATGCGGAGATCCTGCCTGATGTTGAGGTTAATGAAGAGTCGAATACCCAAGCTCTGGCTCAGAATACCGCAGCGCCAAATGCCCAAGTTCCGGCTCAGACCGAACCAGAAGTCTGTGCCGCGTGCAGGCAGCCTGGGCATGAGGTCATTCAGTGCTGGCATATAGGACCAGACGGCTTCACGCACGGCTGTGGTATATGCAACTCTGCGGCACACGAGACCGATGGGTGTCCGCGTTTCCCAAAGGACCCGAGACAACAGCTCGAGATACTGGTCACAAGACGTGCCTGCCTCCCTCCACTCAGAAGCAAATTTTGGTACGCAATTCTGTGGCGGTGGGCAACAGCCAACCCTTCTGTTGACGTAGACGATATTTTCCCTCGTTTCCCCTGGAGTACGGATTTTGCCAAAGACGCATTGAATGGTGAAAATAGGGGAACAGCCGAAGAAATGCTCATCAACATGAGGAACAATCCTGACATGGAGCGTTCTATGTTTCTGGCCGATCCATCAACAGAGACTTGGGCAAAGGCGCAAGAAACATATGGTGGCAGTCCCAAGAACTTCTATGCTAAGCTTACGGAGATCAAAGTCGCAGCCAGCCAACAACGGGTTGCCAATGCCGGTGCTCAAGGTCAGCAGGGTCTTGCCTATGTGGCTGCCGAAAGGAATGACATTGCCTCGTCTTCCTCTCAAACATGGCCAACACAGCAGCCTCGTACCGGGCAACAGTCACAGGTCCCGGTTACTATACAAAGCAACCAAGGTCCCTCGACAACTCAAGTCGCTTCAGCTGGCCCATCTCAGGCAACCCCGGCTACCACGGTAGATACACCACAAGAAATGTCGAAACGAGATAGGGTCAAGGCGGCTCAAGAGTATCCCGTCTTGCCACCACAAGTCGTTGAAAGCGCTATGGAAGGCGTACAACTCGATTTGGATGATAACATGGAGGCAACAGACGAAATCCAGTGAGTGCACCGATAGGTCGCGGTTCGCCTACCTATATCGAGGTTGGTGACAACTGGTGTGTGACGGGAACGGAGGAAGCCTACACAGCTTTGTTACGATAGTCAAATGGGGCTACGGTATCCCTTCCGAGAATGGGCCACTGAAGTGGTTTAAGCTATCACTTCTTGAGGCCAAGGATATTCCTGTTGAAGTTGCGGCTTCAACTCGACTGCAAGGGGCTCATCGCTTCAAGAATAACATGATGAAACATCCCATTGAGATTATTGCGGCCTTCTTTGAGGGTGGTTACAGCACGGAACCCACAAGACACCTAAAAGAGTATGTCTCTTTGGGGTTGGGGGTAGGTGAGTCGATCAAGCTAGACAAACGTGAAGCCTCATCGCTGACACATCAACAGATCCGAGTATGAGAGAATAGGCTACGTGGGTTTCGATGGTGCCCTCGCCTGCCTCGACTTTGATAATCTGTCGCTCGAAGCGCAAGCTCGCTTCGCAAGCACCCAATCCGACAGTGACGGTGACCACGAGGGTCCCCAAGAAACAAGGCCAGAACGAACGCTCGCCCAGAGCAGCCCAATGCCCAGACAGAATCTGCTATCGACATTTGTCTCTGTCGCTCGAAACGCAAGCTCGCTTCACAGACACTCAGCCCAACAGCGACGATCACCAAGAGGGCCCTCCAAGAAAGAAGGTCAGAACGAACACTCGCTCAGAACAGCCCAGTGCCCAGACAGAATTCGCTGTTGACAATTGATAAGAGGGTTGTGATGACGGCGAACAAGGGAAAGTGCGTCAGGGAAGACATGTATCGAACAACCCATTTACGAGCCGCACGACCGACAGCCCAGGACACGCACGATAATGTATCCGACCTTGAATCAGAAGATCAGGATATCCATTCTCCCTAGTCATGATATTTATCAACAGTGCGAATATGTATGCATTGGTAAGTGAGTCTCGAGATGTACACAAGGGTTTCACTGACATCGTGAGCAGGGACCATCAGTAAACAACAAATTTGTGGCGACAACGCAGCGACTGCTGCCATTGCCATGAAAGGACAGCAAAGAGACACATTATTTCTAGGATTGTCGATGTCATACGAGCGACAGATAAAGCCAGGAACCCTATAAACATGCCAACACATCAACGACGCTGTTGGACGACAGGCATCGAAGAGAGCAAGTCTACCCACTCCCTGGGAGCTATGATACACAACGAATATTACAATTGATCGAGTTGGCGGCCTCGAATCTGCGCACCAAGACGCAGTAGTGTCACGTCCATCACCCATACCGACACTACCACTGCAGCCATTGTTGCCATTTTCTGTCCCATCAACCCAATACATGATGAGCCTCTCAGCCAGAAGGCGAATGACAACAAACATAACAAAGGATGGGACCAGGGGAAGGGACCCCTGTGATAACCACCCCGCCATCGCGAAGCTCCTCCCTCAACGATGGATAACACCACCACCATTGCCAACCTTTTCAACGACAGTGACGCAGTGTCCCCGCGACAAGTTTATGTCACCAATGTCGCTCACCAATACGCAACATCATCAATACTACCATTGACATAATAAGCACCCCAGCCACATCTGAACGGACATCGAGTTGGCGTATCACTGTCTTTCAAAAGGCAAACCGCAAGCGATATCATCTCACTTCCAACGGCGATGCCCACTATACATATGGACATGTAAGCTTCCTTCATAAAACATCATTATTTTTGCAACATATGCTAACTGCACATCCCACAGCGCTTGATCCACCTTGTTTGTCGTACCGTCCCGATCTCGCCATCACATACACCCAACGACGTACTATACGTTTCTGGTCTCACTTCAAGATGGACGGACGCACTCTTCAATTCTGGATACGTGGGTGGTCAATACCGGACACTCAATCGACGATGGGTGGCGACGATGATATTCGTACCTGCTGATGGAGTATATGTACCCGGGAGCTTGCATTGGGAGATATCGCGAACGTGTGGTCATTTGAAGATGGGATTGATCTATAGTGACGAAGCTGCTCAATCAAAACTCACCTTGCTGTCTCCCACTACCCTCATCCAACTTAGTCGCTATGAAGCCTTTGTCGCATGTTTCCCATCTACCCTTACATATAAGGCTGTGACTCTTGCCATTTTTAGTAACGACGGTTGGATGACTCTTGCACAACCATAACGAATAGTTGTAGTGAATAAGTGATGGATCTGGGACCCAAGGATTTTATGCACTGGTTGGAGGGCGCTCAATGTGCACCAATAAGCAGTTGAACCGTTCGAATGATGAATACAAGTGCAATTAAGATGGCAAACAAATATTGAACCAGTCCATCAGACTTTTATTTTAAATAAGCGAGACTGATATCGATTAAAAGCACGTGTTGTAGACGAGGCAGGTACGCCAGCGACTCGCGAAGTTCTCCGATTTGTCGCGCAAGCTCGTTAGATTGTCGAACAATCTCTCTAGATTCGTGTTTGGTTTCCTGGAGACACTCTTGTAGGTTCTTCACGTCCTCTGGGCTTGGAGTCGCGCTGGTGCCTGCATTCGCTTCATTGCCGTGGTTGCCATTCTGTGAGGTCTGAGATATTCTCTTTCTTGAGCTCCGCATTCTGGGCAAAAACAAGATCTTGTGTCGCTTTCAGCCCGGTGATGGTGTGCTCGGCCTTATACAAGCGCTGGCGAAGGGACTCCTGTTCGAATATTGGTTAACAACCCAGTCTGATTGGGAGGTTCATATACTGACAACTGTGTCACCGTTCGCATCCTGTCCGGAGCCTGCGTTGGCGCTGGCAGTAGCTGGCTGCGACGACATCCTTTCTTCTGGAGGAGTTGAAGGGGAAGTTTCTGAATGCTGATAAACGATGAAAGGGGCAGAATAAGGAGAAAAAGAGAAGCAATAAATGGAGTGTGTGCTGCGACGGCCACCTCATTGCTCTATCCATGTAGATGGTAAATGTACCTGGTTGACAAGGGAAGGTGGTCTGATCAAAATGCGACGTGAGCCATGATGTCTTGGGTGCCTCATGCGATAGGGGCTATGGATGGAAGGGGGAAAGGGGGTGTGAGTTAGCAAACGGATCATCTTGGGTATATTGAGAGTATCTATTTTATCTTGAGTTCAAGATGAATTTGATTTGAAGTTTGAAAGCACCTTATTCGGTTGGTGGGACAGTTCATTCACTTGTCGATGAGAATGTGCTGCAGATACCTTAGGCATGGACAAGAATATACGTGATACACTTTTCATAAGTACCATTCATTGCCTACACAACCCTCGGGGACTCTTTCTTTGAGCTTCGTCGAATGCGCCTTACCAGTTGTTCTATCGGCCTACTGTATTCGATGGAAGTGGCTTTCCACCTGTCAGCTCCTCCCCAGTGACAGCATGGATAGACATCAGATTCTGGTTGCCTGCAAACGGAAATACAAAGCCTTTAAGATTTGGTTTCCTCATCCCAGCCCCTCGCATCTCTCCGCCGACAACATCAACACTTTCTCGCATTTCTTCATCGAACATTAACACTTGCTCACATCTGTTCATCGACATCAAACATTAACTTTCTCGCAATATCAACAGAAGCACGCAGAAATGACATCGCAACATCCTCCAGGTGATGAAGATTCGCAACAAGCTCCTCTACCTCCGATTCGACTTTATGATAATACCATGAACCGCCCCTCGACTATTCACCATGAGCCTCAGCATCCTCAGCTCTACCAGGGCTCTCAGCCCTACCGGCCCTACCATCCCTACGAGACACAACATGTAAGCTACAACAACGGCAATGGTGAAGAGGGCCGAAAGGAAAACAACAGGGGGACAAAACGAAAAGCATCTCAATTCGACGTAGGCCAGCTTCAGGGAGTTTGGCCTCCAAAGCCGGAGCACTTACCTGATATTCTGAGTCCCGTCTTCCATTACTTCATGGGCCATATTGACATTGAGGAAATTAGTGGTAGCTACAAAGACAAGCATCGCAATAAGACCGTCAGTTTTACAGCTTCGATGAGCCGCTCGGGAATTAACGTCAAGCTCAAAACCATCGGTGTTTCACAGAATGGTCCAGCTGTGGCAGACGCTGGTGACACTGTTGGTAGAGCAGCAGCTACTGTGACAGATCCTGACGCTACTGAGTCAGAAGCTGGTAGCAGCGGCGAAGGGCCTGACGGAAATCCTCCAGAGCCTGCCTCTGCAGAAGCCTCCTGAAATGTGTACAACGAGAGATCAATATACTCGTCGAGAACAGAGGCGGTGGGATACCAGAAGAGAGTCGTTCTTTGGAGGGGAAAATGTGAACTTACACAGTATTACAGGAAGACACTATAACTGACACATACAATAGTGTACTTACTATTAAAGGGCGAAAGGGGTTGTGCTGACAAGAAATCGAGACATACTGTCTCAGTGTCTGCCATTTGTACGATACCTATCTTAGAAGTCTGACACTTTCATTTGATTGAGAAAAGATTGCCTGAGGTCTACAAGGAAGGGGGTGATGATGAGACAACTGACCCATCGGGCATCATCCATTCACACCTCTTCCCTTTCGCGCGCGTATGTCTATATCCATAGTATCTCGTTTATTATCACAGCACTTCCATTCTACATTCTCCATTCTTCAGACTTCAAACTTCAGACTTCGTTCTTCACAACTCATCGACATCAATACGTCAACATCACACTCCTCTCCACCATCATGCCATCCGTTTCAGAGATATCAGATTCTTGGCAGAAGGTCGACGTGAGTTTAGGAGATATCTTCCTGGGAACTTAGTTGGCGAACTGACTATTTCCAGCTCCCGGACGTCGACGTTTTGTCAATGTCTTGGGAAAACCTGGGCGAGCCGCCTAAGGAACCCTGAAAGTCCGGCAGCCGAAACGGAGGGAAACCAAGAATCACAGGGGTCCGACACCGAGAAACCATACGCCAAGCCTTCCGAAGAGGCACAAGCCCAGATCTTCCCCGATGATCCTTGCAGGATCAAAGCGTGTGCGGTCCGCACTCGATGTGGCTGCATGCCGCCAGGGACATCGGCGAGGCCGTCGAATTACTACCTTATTCGCGCTCACCCGGCCCTGAATTGTTCTGATGCGGACTTTTTCGCCGCAATCACTACCCTGCCTGACGTAGCCTCTGTTGAAAAACGCTGGTACACTCTTCCTTCTGCACACCATGCATTGGGGTCTTTTATCGATAACCCATCTTACGGTTCCAAGTACTTGTACTGTTATCGGGCTGTTGTTGGTGAAGGGGTTCGTGGTGATTCGGCTGCCCGCAATTGGTAGAATGCTGCAGGGCAGCTGCGATGCCATAGCCACCCCACTGATCCCTGCTCTTGCTCTTGGCTCACCAAGAGGTTCACGTCCACACGCACTGAGGATTTTGATCGTGGAATCGAATTGGAGTCGGAATTCTGCACTGGTTGTGATCGCGGATCGACTATAGAAAACCCCCTTAGCCAGAAGCTCTCGGAATCGAGATTCACAATGTCACACCTGGACCCTGCTTCAAAGTTGACATAGTCTTAGCCATTTACTACCTACGCCATTTGCCGTATGATTGTGGCCCAAGATTGAACAGCGGCAATGTTCAGCGTGACAATCAGCCCATAGGCTGAACATGATGACTACCAATGTCTTCCAGGTCTACACTCACATTGCCACTTCCTTTCTTCCAATTCTTGCCCGAGAAGTTTATTGAATGGCATTGCATGTTCAGAAGCTGTTGGCGGATGAATATCCATTTTCTTTTAGGGTCGCGATAAATCCGCCTTTGTTGGTTGAAGGGAGTACTGAACATGGAGCTGCTCCCTAAAACAACATGCGAACAAATTACTTCACTGTTGAATTTAGTTGCTACCATTAATCTATCTCGCACGTATCTATATAACTCCCCCTATGAGCCCAGATCAGAGCCACTCTCATATCCGCACAAACCATCGACCCCCAGTCAACAGCACTACCCTCTCTGCAAACAAGGATCGCTTCATCACTACAAAATACATTTCCGACTTCTAAGTCTTTTCTAACCTTCAAACTCTCTTTTCAGTATGGCTGTGCCTGTTATCACAGTCTCCTTTCCCAACGCCACCCCCGGATCTCCCATGACCCGGGCCGTCACGTCCCCTGTCGAGTGGGATCACTATTACTCTGGCACATGCTTTTCCGAGAACCAAGACATCAAAATGAACGGAGCGCAAGGTAGCGAGTATGATAGTCTCTACGATGTTGAGGAAGAGGGCCTAGACGAAAACTTTGTGTATGGCCGTCTTACACCTGTCCCTGCCCCTGAACGGGACTCGAAGACACCGTCGGAATTGAACGGGTACCTTCCTGGATACCGCTTTGTCGGTAACCGCGATGCTGAGATGGATGAAGCCGATGTGAAGTACGAGGGCTCGTTTCATGAGTTCACGTTTGAGTATCCGTTTCTCCCTGCCGAGGACTTTGAGGATTTCAGTGGCTGTTGGCGTGAGGATGACTATGAGGCCGACGTCTCGGAGTCTTGCTTTGAGGAGTCGAGCGAAGAGAGTTCCGACACTGGTGGCTCCTCGGGGCACGCTAGTGTTTCCCATACGATTCCTCGAAGACTTTCTGACATCGAAGACACCTGCTGGGGACTGCGAAAGCGTAAGTTTGACGAGTATGAGCAGGGTCAAATCGAAGCCGGTGAGTTCGAAGAGGAGGAGTTTGATGAGGACGAATCTGACGGTGTTCGGCTCGAGGAATCTTGCCCTGATCCGTCTGATGACGAGATGGGGTTGGAACATGTCCTGGAATGCGGGTGTTGCTCAGAATTCTACTTCAACTCCACTGACGCTCCCCAGGACCACGAATATTCCATCGAGGACTTTACCTTTCAGGGCGAGGATGTTGAGATTGAGGAGTTCCCGCGAAGACTCGATACCATTCCCGAGGAGGATGAACCTGAGGGCCCCTTGCCCTACGGCTATGCAGAGCATGCGCCTGGGGTTACTTATATGCCCGGGGGCTCTGGGGCTGAGGACGACTTCTACCATGATGAAATTTTGTTCGTTGTGCAGCAGCAAGGAAAGAGTGAGGATGACTCCCATAGTGATGGAATCATGGTTGCTGTGGAAGAGGAAGAGGAAGATGGAGAGGATGAGGATGAGGATGATCATGGTTCCTATTCCAACGATGCTCAGCTTGATGCGGTGGAGGTACCGTACACTTTCGTCTGATGGTGTCAAAGTTGAGGGCTAGGTATTGCTGGTCATGACTACACTAATATCATGCAGGCCCGACTATAAAATTGTTAGCCATGTGTATATGGAATGAGTTTCATGGACCACTTACAGTAATAATTCCAAATCGAAACATCCACCGCCCATTCAAAGACTGCATCCCCTGTAGATTCCCGACTGACATGCGTGCGGGTAACCAAGTCCTCGAATATAGGACACTTCTTCCGCTCTCCGCAACTCTTCATGCCAGCGGCCCAGTGGAAAAAGCTGCGCATGTACGCCTGGCTACAGGGCATAGTAACATCAGAGCCCGGCCAAGCCCCCTAGAATTTTAGCCCTCCTCCGACGCCCACTGTCAGTAGTCGACACCTATAGAAGGATATATTATGTAGCATACTGCCTATAGTTCGCTCCAGATTGCATCTTGATCTCCACGGATGTATTGTCCATGATCCCTTGCCACAGAAGGCGGTAGGTCTTGTTCTGTGTTTGCACGCTGACGAGTGTTGCTGTTCCCCATGGTGCTGGCTTTGAGAGTTAAGGGGGGTCCGTTATACAGTAGGTATTCAGAGGCCTTCCTTAGATATATTTCTATATTCTCAAACATATAAAAATCTCTACTGTCCAGAGCCTCCTTGCCCTCCGTGACCTCGTCGCCTCCATAATCAGCACTACTATATGTCCACTGGCTGGACATTGGCCAATAGCTCCACTTTTTTCACATCTGCTAGTTCAAGACGTGGGGACACTTGGATCTGGCTGATCAATAGCCTAATTATTATTCCTATTATTGTCTCTGCTACTGGCCCTGTTGTTGTACCTGGTGCTGGTGTGCCTACGTCTGTTGCTGACTTGGCTTAGCAGCCGACACTATACCATTTTCATTCTCAGTAGCAGATTAGTTCGGTCTACACTTTTGCCACTTATCTAAGTATATTCTATGCTTTCCTGATCCTTATATTACCCTCTGTAATTGAAGAAAACTTAAGTATGTCATTTCTTAAGTTTACTGTTGGGTTATTTTAAGTACTCGGATGGACTAGGCCAGGGAACTGGTTCGCAGAGTTCTATTGGTCATCGATATCACCGTTCTCACTGTGCTCCTCCTCCTCTTCAACCGTTGGCTCATCGACATCGCGACCGACCACCTATTGGTCGAGAGGCTCGTCGTTCCAGAGAGCCAGAGCATTGAGCCTGCAATGGCTTAGAGTCTGAGCCTGCTTGTCCCACCGGGGCTGCAGCTGGTGTACCCTGTGGAGCCTTAGCACTAGCTGCAAGTGTTGCAGGGGATGGTGATGGAGACACGCCTGTGACCGAGCTCACAATGAATGCCCTGTTCAGAGGACAATAGCCCCAGCTACCAGTGGAATTCCCAAGCTGGTCGCCTCTTAGTTATGGGGGCGGGACAGACGGGAGAGGGTAGTTGTAATGATAATAATATTAGTTCTCTCCCTCCTCCTCTCCCTCCTCCTCTCCCTCCTCCTTCTTATTTTCAGCTGGCAGCTTATTATTATCATAACTGGCTGCCTCTTGATTAGAAGTTTATTATGTTATAGGGCATTTAGAGGCAGACTAGGCAGGAAAGGTTAGGTGTAATGATGGTGATGATAGTGGTAGACATTATGCTGTTCTATCTTAATACACTGACTTGATGTAGTCAGAATGATTTATCGCCGCGCTCTTGAGTTTTGCTGATAGTAGTGGTTATGATAATGGTAGACATGGTGCTCCTCTATCTTGATGCACTGATTTGACGCAGTCGGGATCAGCTATCGCAGCGATCTTGAGTGTTACCGATGGTGATGGTGATGCGAGTAAGTGTTAGTAACTGATAGTGGTGAACGTATCGTGGGCCGTTACCATTGTCGTTCACGAGTTCCTGAGCAAGCTTCTGGTGGAATCCATGGTCATCATCGTTCAGGACATCTAGTGCTCTCTGCCAGAACTTTTAGAGTTCCTTCATGCCAGATCCTCCTCTAAAGTTCGAGGGGTCCTTAGGAAGAAGATCAGAAGCAACATACTTCAAGAGCTGCAATAGCGGGAAATTATGCTCTTTCTTGCACTCGCGGAGCAGTGCGGGCCACTGGCGTTAACTGGTCCACTGAGATTGCCACTCCACAACATTGATATGTCTCTTGACACAGGTCAGTCACCATAACGACAATAAGCAACGCAAGTAATCCACAATCTTTCGGTTCAGGGCACTCCTTGCTGATGAGGTAATACCATCATCCACCTTTGTGAGGAGAACTCGGACATCATGACCGCCAACCAGCCACAAGGCGATGCCATCATCATTGACATCCACTCTTGTCGGCAATCATGTCTGAGGTGTGTGAGAGGAGCTAGCCACGATTTCGATCTCCTCAGATTCGCGTGAGTATGCCCAGGCCACGCCCAAATACCTGATGACAGCTTCAGTATCCGAGTAATAATGGAGAGAAATGGTCGAAGAGTGAAGGAGGGGAAAGAGTGAATATATGGAAATTGCTGCAGTACTAAGGGAAGTTGCCTACCTAGGTACCTAGGTACGGTAACGGTAGGTACCTACCTAAGGTACGAGAGATGGGGGCCTCAGGCACACATATCTCAATAACTCTGGAACTACAGCCAACATCTTATCCGTATCCGTTCAGAAATATATAAAGCCGTTCCTCCACGCTATCGTTGACGCTGACCAATAAAGTCGAAAGGTCTAGTGAACAGCAGGCTTTCCATCCCTAGGTCAACTTCGAGGTCATTGCAATGCCAGCAAGCAGCACAATGGAGGCCGACTTGTTACGCTGCATAGCAGATAACACCGAAGCTCACCAGACGGAACCAACCCCACGTTACTATAATGTCACTTTAGATGATCTCGATGCTGTGATTATGGCTGCCTGATGAGATCGTGATTGCCTGTCTACCTTACCTGAAGAGGAAAGAAAACCTGGGGCATCGATCCTAAATGATAAAAAGATTTAGGTAACTTTAGATGACTTCTTATAAGTTTAGGATACCTTTTGCTGAGTTTATTTTACATCATATCCCTGGGTCTAATTTTCCTGGTGTTGTACAGAAAATATAAGCCCTGTTGCCTTAGACCCCTAGTGTAGGGACCTTACATTTTGTAGGTCTTTGGCACAGTGGTTTAGTACAACACCTGGCATTTGGTCACGTGCTTTATGACAAATTGTCTCGAATTATGGACACAATGAACAAGTCGCTATGTGGGAATTATCAGCTTAACCATTGTTCTGACGTTGATAATATGCCCACAGCTCTACTTCGATAAGCCACCGAAGTATCTATAGCTAAAGCTATTGCTTATTGATACTAAGGATATTTATATTAAAGTTGCAGCTTCAATTTAACTTTAGGAAGCCTATTGCCTTAAGAGTAAAGTGAAAAGATCCTATTGAGATTATTGCAACCTTCCTTCGCAGGCCGTGGGATCACTCCACCTCATCTATCAAGCGTGCCGTTGGCGCCGATTCGGTCTGACGATGCAAACTGCAAGTCGTGTTCACATTGCCAGCCATCTGGCCTCGCTGGGGTACTAAACAGCATCTGATCTTACCGGCAAGAAAACAGATGGTACATTTGCAAGCGGACGGACTGAGACTTGGGCAGCCTCTCGGATCGAAGGATAAGAAAGAGAAAACAGAAAACCAAGTTCCGCAAAACCTGCTGTCGTATTGCGCGCCCGGCCGAGGCTGTCATATTGCACTGCAGTTATACTTGAAGACTACAAGTTTCATTAATTATTACTTATCATGATCGCCTAACAAGAACTCTCATCCCTTTTCTAAGACATTATCGCCTAAACCCAGTGGTTCCATGCTCAATACACATCCTCTCTCCCATAGGCGTATGAATAGGTCCATACGTCCAACTTCCTCCAAGCCCCTGAACAGCCTCTTTACGTTTCCTCGCACTCATAGCCGCAACACCCTCAAGACCTCTCACCCACGGTGCGTCAGCGACATACCAAAGCGCACCAGCCAGACTTCGTGGATCGACGGGCAAGTCCGGCCATTTTACCAACAGACTCGACAACATAGCAAAGACCATGATGAGGAGAATACCAATGCTCAGACGGGAGCATATCTCGTGGGCTTCACTTGTCTGTGTGAGACTGTATGGTACGTTGGCGAGCAGAATCGGGAGAAACTGGGCGAGCAGGGTGGTGAAGGCTGTGAAGAAGAGAAGGGGGTCGCGGATTCGGAGGGCGACGAAGAAGCCGGAGACTGGGTTTGTTGCTGGTGTCATGAGGACTGATCGAGTAGGAACTTGAGGATCTTCAGCCATTCGACGGTAGGGTGTGATAACAGCAACACCTGAAGAGTCAGTATATGTATCAAAATTGGGGTGAAGGGTACTCACTGGTGAAGAGAAACTCCCAACAAAAGACAACAATAACACCAAGCGCGGAACAAACAAATCTTACACCAAAGTCTTGACTCTCCATGAGTTTCTTCATGTTCTTGGGTAAGTGGCTAAACGTATCAACGAAGTGATAGTAGCTGATAAACCCAAGAAGACAAATCAGAAACACGAGGAATGTGAAGCGATACCAGAAACTCAAAGCCATGAACGTCTGCGGCGCTCGTCGACGAGTTTGAGGTCGATACGCCATGCCCTCCTCATACGGCGTGTTACCATAAGGGGCTATGATATCACGATTGACATCGCCAACGACAACAAGGCCATACTCGTCTCTGCCTTCTTGGTTGCGGAACCATCCCATAGCGAACCTCTTTTCTGTAACAGCACCCTTCAAGTCTTTCCAATCTTGAGCACCCATCGATCGAATCTCGGGGTTACGAGCAACAAGTGCCGCCGTGTTGGCGGCACACCAGGGGTTCGCAAACACACCAGTTCGCCAGTGTCGACTGATAACACTGAGTGTGAACATGAGCAGAATAGCGATTGCGCCGAGAAGACCTACGAGCGCGTAGGCAGATGTCTTCGAAACACCAAGTTCAAGAGCACAACCGTCGATAGCGCCCTTTTTGCAACTTCCATAGATCTTGAGACCCACGGCTTCACTGGACAACGGCGCAGCGATACTTGATGCCCACATAGCCAGTGCTGTAAGGAAGGGGAGGGGTTGGTTGTTAAACAACAGCTTGAACGGGAGGTAGATACTCATCCACCCATCAAAGCTCAACAACAAGGCCTCGCGACCTAGAGCACCACCCTGTCTTGTCAATGCAGCAAAAGGCTGATACTGCTGCGCCGACTGATTCAACGCTCGAATCCCCATTGCAAGAAGAACCGCAACAATAGGCGGTAGAAACTTTCCGATGAAGTACCCAGAATGCGTAAGCGTATGTGTCGTAGCCTCAACAACAATCTTGGTATCACCAGTTGGCGTCTCAACATCCGTGACAACAACCTTTGTCGGCGGCACAGTCGTAACACGCGTAGTCCCAATCGGTGTAGAAACAGACGTTATGACCTGTCCATCCGCCAGAGTCTGAACCATTGTGACCGGCGGGGGCGCATCAACTACTGTCTTGACCGTAGCAGCGACCTCACTAGTTCTAACCCTCGTAACAGGAGGTTTCGCAACTTTACCCTCTGAATCGATAGTAAGAACAGAGTAGATCGTTGTTGTTCCAACAGAAGCGTAAACAATAGGTGGACCAGTCCGTGTAGTTTCTCGAACGGTTGTGCGGACGGCGCCGTTTTCTTTCACGGTGATGAGGGTTTTTGTTTGGCCGGGTTGGACGACTGTTGTGGGCTGCCATTCTTCAGGGGGGACTGACTCTTCGGGGATGAGGGAGGTAAAAGTTGATGCTGCTTCGGTGATGGTTTCGGTGAGGGTGGTTTCGCCGGTCTCTGTGATGAGCTCAGTTGTTTTGGAGACTTCGATTGAGCCTGGTTCTGTGACCATTGTTGTAAAGACTGATTCGATAAGGGCTGTTGTCAAAGTTCCTCCTTCGACATCACCGGTTGCAGTAGGTATGTCATCTGTAGGGACAGGCTCAGGCTCAGGTTCTGAGGCTTGAGATTCTTCAGTCCCGGTATCGGCCGTGGGTTCGGGTTGCGATGGTTCGCTCGCGACATCTTGTCTCTTCATATAGAACAGATCCTCATTCGTGATTCTAAACGAGCGACTTTCGAGTTTTGCTGTTTTGTCATCGCCATTCAACGTGCGTGTAGCATAGATGATCAATCCCATAAGACCCAGCAACACAAGAATCAACGCGCTGATGAAGGGCCATCGTAGAGGAATTGGTCGGTAATCTGGTCTCTCTCTTTCCCGCTTCTCGGGTTGTCCCGCATCTGTCTCGACAGGATAAACTTCCTGTGCAGTCACAGGCTTATACTCGTATGTAGTCTGCTGTTGTTGCGGCTGTTGTTGCTGATATGGCTGATAATGTTGATACGACTCATTCTGCACATACGGTGGTTGATACATCTTGACGACCGTAAAGTTTGTGTATCCAACTTGAAGTCGCGTGCAAGGAAAGGAGGCTTTATTAAACTACCACAACCTCCAACGCCCAAGCCCCCCGGCTGTTCAACTCTCCGAATGCCACGGGGCATTCATCGTGTCATTGCAAGTCCATCATTGGCTTCCGCCTTGACGGCATAATAACCTAAACGTAAAATCCAGGCGTGGCGTCTCCCTGGAAGACCAGGACAGCTGAGCTATTGAGAAATGCAAGGTTGCTATTGGATCAACAGGCGAGTGGTGTTGTAGGGCTGAGAGTTAGACGGTCTCAAAGAGGGAATGCCAAGACTGAGCTGGAGTCTAGACCATTTAAGCTTATCGATATTTGGGTAAAGCCATCATGTGTCATTTCCACTGAGCAGAATATTCGGCAATTAGCCTTGCACTATTTCGCATGTGAGTTTGGTAAGAATGTTTAATTATTCGTATCTATGACAAGGCAGATTCCCAACGCCTCATGCCCAAAAACAGTGTATCGTATCCAAACGCCATCCCAATTATGCCCAAAATTACCAGCCGAGAACGTTGAACAGACTTGTTCGGGGATCGGGTACAGAACCGTTGAAAGTCTTTGCACGAACAGTTTCGCTCTTTGTGGTGTTGTATTGGCTAAAGTAGCGATCGAATGTTCGGGATTGGTTTGTGAGTTGTGAGCGAACGTAGCCGCCAACAACAGAGATGCTTCCAACAGCGATGAGAACAGGAAGGACCCTGAAGTTATTTGTTAGTGAAGAAGTGGTTAAAAGGGTGAATTGATGCTTACTTGGGGCCGACAGTGGGCTTGATCATGAGAGCAGCCATTTTTGTGGATTGGTTTGATTGGTTGGTGGGTTGTGTAAGCGAGCTGAAGCTGAAGCTGAAGATGCAAGTGTTGTTGGTGAGAAGATCTCAGTGAATGTTGTTGTGATTGTGATTGTGATTGATGAGGAAAACTATTTGAGAGTAAAGAACTCCATCATTATATATTCTCGTCTTGAAGGCCATTTCGTTCATTTCCGTAATTATTTTCTTCGGTCGCATGTTGATGTTCTGAGCCGACGGGTGGTGCTGTTTTTGGTGGTGTCATAGAATGATCCAGCCCTGGACACAGCCATCCCGGGCGATGCCGGGGTCCGCAACACCAGAATTGGATCTCAACATCTTGTGAGATCTTCATTACGATTGAAAAGTCAAGATTATCTCTGCCCACAGCTAACGACATGCAACCTTTGGTCGTTTTCTTTATACATTCCAGTTTTCACTGCATTTTTAAGGATACTGTGCATCCATGGGTGTGATGTATACAATTTAATTCTCTCAAGCAACCAGATACATAATTATCAATTTAATAGCTATCAACTTATATTCTTTCCTCTGTAACAGTCATATCTCGGCAATAATTCAGCTGAATCTATCTAACAAATGCATCTGTAAATGCAATCATGGTGATGGCACTCTCAAAATCTGGTGATGAGAAATCATCTGATTTTCGGACCCGGCGTCTACCGAACCCACCCAAAACTCTCCGGGAAATCAGTCCATCATTCGGTTCTCGACACACTCAGCCCCGAAGGACATTCTCGACTGCTAAAATCGTCTCACTCATCAACTCTAACTCTGGTACCGGAATCTTCAGAAATAATTGCTGTTTTTTCTTCCTGCAGCGTGTATTTTTCGTGATGCGACGATGGATTGTGAGTAATGACCTCATCGGATTCAGGTTGGCCTCAAAACCATTATCTCCACATCACAACTCTCCATGACTTTCTTATCTATGTATTAACTCTCCGTATGTCCCGGCGTCTTGAAATGCCAACCGGTCAGGGTCCCACAATTCCCGGTGTCAACGCCGGTAACACGGCCGACGACGTAATGCATCATAGGCAAGGAATGCAGAGTGAGCTCAAGTCAAATGAAATAGAGAGTGCATTTTACTTGAATGCTTTCTCACAGAAGAACTGTCTCCTTTCCTTCCTCTAGTCTCACAATGGCTTTTAGTACTTAACCAGCCGAGATCATCATATCATCTGTTCATAGCCACCGTCAACAGTCCATCAATACAACCATCCTTAAACCTCCAACCAACGATCGGAGAATTCCAATCCAATCCCCAGACCCTTTATCCACACGTCACATGCTTCTATTCCCGCCTCAATCCCAAAACGTCCATCACCCATCAATGACATCCAATAATCGTCAATGGCCACACATCTCCAGATATTCTGACGCAGGGAAGCTCCTGATGCTACAGCTCACCACGTCATCCCTCCATCATCCATAGCTCTTAGATCATTGACTGAACCCTATTAAATAGCAAAGCTCCCCAATTGCGGAGATCCAATTACTGCTTCATCCAAATAAGTACTGTATCACCAAAATAAGTCAAAATGCCCATGAGATTAATCCTTCGTCCAGTGGTGCGAATCCCACTCCTCCGCCCCCAGATCCGTCTTGCTACTACAAACCCCACGCATGTCCATCCAGATGGTAACCTCGGCGGTCCAGGAGGTCAGCAGCCCCCACCTGCACGCCCCGGTGGTCCGGAAGCCATCACAAGGAACTGGTACAGTCACCCTCCCCCTCCTCGTTATCGCCGCTGACACTCCCAGGATGCCCATCGCTGCAGCAGCAGGTGTGATCGCAGGCGGCATTTACATCATGCTCCCCACACGAGGAAAAAACCCTGAGAGAACTCTCGAGAGCGACATGGTGGCTGCCAACTCGACGGCGATTGGATACATCGGTCAACCATCTGGAAAACCAGGCATTGCTTCTCATTACAAGGAGCTGCGAGATGGAAAGGAAGTCGAGTCGATGAAGGAGTTGAGCGGGAGAAAAGGCGGTGGTTCAATGGGACCTTTCAGGGCGGAATAAATAACGAAAAAATGTATTCATAACGGAGGCGACTTGCCCAGAGTATCAAATTGTCTATCATGCTCGATGGAGCTGTACATTAATAATTACACATCGCTTACTTCTGCTCTGAAGGCTCATCCTTCTTCTTTTGTAGCAGATAATCTCCTCCAAACACGGCTTTGTACACTCCTCTTAATCCTCGTATCGGCCATCCTGTGCGTGCAGTTGACTTCATGAGTTTCTCGTCCCCTTCGATATCTACTTTGACTTTGTCGTAGACATTCGGTAGATACGACGCTCCATACTTTGCTCTTAGCGAATCGTACGCTTCTTTGTTGTAATATGACCAAAATTCATCTTCTGTGTAATATGCTTGGGCGTAAAGCCATTTCTTTCCTCCGCAGTCTTGTACTTTTTGCTCCAGTGCTCGATTATGTCGAATTGCGTCTCGTCGGTTTCCTTGTAAGGGCCCCCATATTCCAAAGTTCATGAGTTCCACGGTTCCAGGTTTTGCGAATTCTGCGTGTAGGCCGTATCCTGAGTCTGGGTCTTCTCGTCGTACTCGTAATGGACATATCCAGAGGGGGTATATTCTAAATTGCTTGTCCAGCCAGTTTTGAAACTCTGGTACGCTGCTGTAAGGCACTCCGACATCTTGAACCATGTAATAGTCAAAGAGGTTACTCTTGTGGCCAGCAGAGTACATGACGCGAGCTCGGAGTAGAGGATCCAGGAGATATCGCGTCAGTCGGTTGAACGGTGTGAGAAAATAGTCGAAGGCGTATTTGGCGACCCAGAAACCACCTCTGTCGTAACGGAACAGATAATCCTTCAGTGGGATGTAGTCGGCAACACACGTAACAGATCCCATCCGTAGCCCATCTCGAACCTTTTCAACATGGAGGTAAAACCACTTATTCTTCCGTCGATTCAGTTGCCTTGGCGTAGCGCTGATTGGTATTTCATCCACCATTCGTCCCGCACATACAACAGTCGTGTCCTTGGAGTAAGCAATCCCATCAACATAATCATTCTCCCATCTCTTACACTCCTCCTTGATAATCTTGACAGACTCAGATGGCCCCCTGGCGAGTCGGTACTTGAGCTCAACATACTCCTTCGCCTCCTTCAACTGAACCTCCAACAGCGTAACAACACCGAGTGTTCCGAACGCCGAAGCAGCACCCCAGAAAAGATCCGGCTGCTCCGTCTTTGAAGCACGCGTAAAACTGCCATCAGCGAGAACAATCTCAATCCAATTGACAGTTGCGTCGAAGGCCCCGTACCGAAAAGAACTGCTCTCTCCCGACGTCCCCGAAAAGCCACCTCCAACGGTAATGGCCGGAAACTCCATAACGACCAACGGAACAAGCCCCAGCGGTAGTGTCGCATCAACGAGGACTTCCATTGAGACATTTGGTTCAACAATCACCGTCTTGGAATCTTTGTTCACTTCAATGACATGGTTGAGCTTGCTTGTGTCGACAGTGTTGTCCACTCGCCGGTTTGAGTGCCGTGTGCTGTTGGTTGAGCCATGGTATAGACGGAACGGTTGCTGACGGGCGTGAAAGTGCTTAACTCGGTCCGCGACGCCAGCGACGATGGTTTTATGAGCGTCCATCATGAGATGGGACCGCAGAAATGAATAAATGAATGAGATAAAAAAAGAGATGCAGGAATCAAGATCAAAGACTTGGCGAGTCGTTCAGAGTAGTATCGGGTCGGAAATAGCGAGGAATGATCCACAATTCCTTTTCCTTGTGTCGTGCTCGTGCTCGTGCTTACGACCCAAGAGTTTTTATATGAGTCGATCACTCATAACGCTTGATTCCGACATATCCGAGTATGATGATTGCTTAGCCGCCTTATTTACTTTTTACTTGTTACGGTCTGAGGCGCCACGTCAAACACGTCAGCCCTGCTTTGACCATATCGCCAAGTTTTTATTCTATTCTGGTCGATCTCAATATGACGTTTGTTGTTTCATTGGTTCAGCTTGTGATGCATGAATAGGCGCGTTTGCTAGTGGACAAGCGATCCTGGAAATGGCCCCCACAAGTCATTGACAAACAAACCAAACCAAACGCTGTGTTGATAAACTATCCTAATACTCTACAATTCTAGTAGCTTTGATGTGTGACGCTCTCATCCCATCCTCGTCCTGATCCCAGTCTTCACAACTAGACGCTGTGATATACTATCCGAATGACTCTAATCCTAGCTTTGATGTCTAACGCTGCGGTGTAGGCGGGGTAACTTTCAATTGAGGTAGTCCTGGTAGTTCATAGTCGCTATCATGCGGCTCTTCAAAACTGTCACTTTCCTCGTCCTCATCGCCTTCGACCTCAACGAAATAATCGAAATCCGAAATGCAGTGCTCAAATTCCGTACGATAAATAGCTCTTTCTCTGCGAGGAATACCTCTTCTCCTGTATTCCTCCTCGCTGATGGCGGGCTCAGGCGTTTCTTCCAGCAACTTTTGCAGGACTTTGGCGTTTTCGGCTACTTTCCCTTCCAATTTGTCTGTATATCTCTTTGCCCGTGTTAGGATACCGGGATCGTCATATTCCGTACCACGTATAAGACCACACATCGCCCAGAGTCTTTCATACCCAGTAATAAGACGTGCTTCGGTCGTCCATCGGTCAAGATGGCCTTGTATTATACATTTCCGGCATGATGAAGGGACCCTGCCATTGCTATCCTTTATTAAAAGAAACTCTTTCGGGACTTCCCATCCGTCACCACTCAACGCACCAGGAAGTGCGACCCCAAGTTCAGAGCTGTGTTCACAGTCGAACATAATGCGATGAGTGCACGGCTCGGCGGTATCTTGGTCAACATCCCCCTCCTGTCTGCCTTGCTATGGGCAGATGGGTGACTTCCCAGACGATTTGAAGTTGTCGAGGAGTGTATCGTAACAAGAGTCTCCAATAATGTGTCCACAGGGAAACAACAAACCAGCATGTCCTTTCATTGGTTCCATGGTTTTGGCGTCCTGGCAAGGTTTTCGACAGGCAGCGCAGCGAAAGCGAAGGCACGCGAATTGCAAAGTCGTCAAACTTTGCCTCCCCTCATCGTCGTTGGTCGCCTTTTTACTCTTCTTGTGGAACTTCCATATGACCTTCTTCAGCCAATCGTATGCACTTGGGTAGCAGTATTGACTGGGGAGACCTAGGCCTTCCTTTGCAAACACATTGAAGAACAGATCGGGCACATCTGCGGACAAGTGTTGCCGTATGACTGATAATTTCACGACCTCATCCTCGGCCGACTGAACATCACTGTGTTGGGCGTCGGTCATCTTATCGTCTTTCGATATCTCTTGTGTATTTTCTTCTTCTGTTGCCTTTTTCTCTGGCGTAATCTTTTTGCTCGATTGGTTGTCGCTAGCTTTTTCGCCGGCCGCCTTGTTATCCGCCATCTTGTCGTCTGTCGATTTGTCGTTGATACCTTGTTGTGGGCTATATTCTTATAAGTAACCCTGTTGTCGGTCACGGTGATGATGTGCTTGATAATCTGTGAGGTTTGTTTGTATGGATGATATTGTTGTGATGGCTGAAGTTGATGTTGGTTGATGTTAAGTTGATGTTAAACGAGGTCAGTCAGACTGTTATGATTGCAAGCACCTTCCAGCTGTGAATCACATCCCCAACAAAGGCAAGTTGTGTCGATCACGCCCTTCCTCATTCTACAAGGTACGCTGTAATATTAAGTAGGTACCTATAGTGGGTAGGTACTAAGGGGGGTATTGTCTATTCTGCCTCTCGAGCCTCAGTTAAGCAGGAACTTGGATCTGTGCCCAGCAACTTCTACCCAAACGCTTTCTCATTCTTCTTCTGAGGCACATCATGGCGATTCATCTCGCTATCACGCCTTCGCTTTGGTACCTCTCCAGGTGCCAAATTCAGCTGATCTAATGAATGGCCTACCCAAGTATAACGTAGCCATCTCAATGGTCTACGGTCCTCAAACAAGACTTTTTGGCGTTCGTCTCTATAGAAGAATGCAAGGATCATCTGAATCATAAACACAGTTGCATTCCCCGAACATATTGTGAGCTTTCCGAATCGAGTGTCTTCAAAGCGAATACCCAGGCGCTCTAGAACATGCTCAAATCCTGCGGGTTGTTGAAGGCGAGTCTCAAACTGCTTCTCCTTCTTCAAGTCCCATATCTGAACATTGGGTTCTGCTAACCACTCTAAACCGAGCTGCAACAGCGCAGTTTTGACGGACTCTGCGTCAAAGGTCAACAAAATGAGCTGTCGAAGACGTCCTTGCTCCACCTCATTGTGCCGTCGGTTTTTCTTTTTCAGCGACGCAAAGACTCGATATAATCTGTACGCAAGATCTTTCTCCTGAACCCTTCTCGATCGGCCAAAGGCGAACAAGTAGGGTGATTGATCTGACGCATCTTGGTTCTCGAACTCTTCCACTATGTAGTGGAGAGGAGTCATGTACTTGAACCAGGATGATCCACGATGTCCAGGTTTGACACCCTTACCACGGCCATACAAAATGTCTCGCATATCAAGATATGCGATCCCAGCCTCGATGACGGGATCATGTCGATACGAAGGTCCATCCAGCGATACGCTAGGCTCTTTCCCACAGATATGATGGAAACTCAGAGAGATGAAGATGTAGTCAGTGTCGGGCATTCTCACGAATTGGTTCGTCTTGGTGTCCAAGGCAGGGAAGACATGCTCGAGGCTTTCCGGAGGAACGGCACATGATTCGCAAGATATACATCCCGTCTCCTCGTCAGAAATGGATGTGTTGGATGAGACGCTCTCCTGCAGACTCGAAGTTGACATCGTCAGAGCTGTACTAAGAGAAGATGAGTGTCAGGGGAAGCTCAGGCAGATGATACGAGAGAACAGCTGCTTTCGAGCTCGTTGATTTGTCTACAATATACACAGAGCCTAGCAATTAACCTTCTAGTTATATACGTTGGATTCCCTGTACTTCGGACCACTTAGTAAGTGAACGGCGACAAACTACGTCTGTGAGCCAGTCTCACACAGTTTGTCAGTGAACCGTGCCATTGTTTGGCCGCGGCTAACAACACCGCACAATTCAGAGAGAACTCAACGATGACAGAGCATTTCAGAAAGGAATACTTTCTCACTGTAGTAGTCTCGTATAGCGAGCAAACACGGGTTGAACCTCGAGATTAACCGCATCTCGTTGAGTGAAGAAAACGTTGTTTTGCAAATTACAGGTGGCGGCCGTACAGTAATTCCTTTACATGTGATTAATATCTAAAATTCCAATCAGATCTAAGCTTGTTCTTCGTTACCAGTGTAGCCAAAAGCATCACGCAGAGGCAGTTCCCCTCCTTGTGTGATTCACAGTCTCGGGATAGCTGTCAAGTATGTCCCTCCCAATTTGAGCATATCAACAGCCTCCTTGACCATCTCATCAACGATCTCCCCAGCAGGCTGAATCTTTGTGATAGCTCCAGCAACCTGTCCCATCAAATGTGGTAGATCGAAATCGTTGCCCTGCTCAAAGTCGTACTCAATCGGTACAACACCCTTATCGCACAACTCCTTGATCTTGTCTGGTTGCTCATGCCACTTCCTGATATAATCATTTGTCTTCATTCTCAGTGGTCGTCCAGAAATAACAAGAGTTCGCTGCGTATCTTCGAATCCACATGAAACAACCTCCTTCTTGTGCTCCTCGCTGCAACTGGCTTCAACAGAGGCTACAAATCGTGTACCTACCCATACGGCTACAGCGCCCTGCATCAATGAGCTTGCAAGACTCTTTCCAGAGTAAATACCTCCGGCTGCAACGACCAACGCGGGAAGACCCTTGAGAAGAGGAGGGTGGTACTTTGAAGCAACGTCTGCGACTGCGGGGATGAGGATGGAGTTTGCGACATCTCCTGTGTGACCTCCTCCTTCGCCACCTTGAGCGCAGACCATATCAACTCCGAGCTCGAGCGCTTTGGTCTTGGGTGTGTCAGTGAATAGCAACCACTTTTTGGCTGTGACTTACTGCATGCTTAGGATGGCCGACCATGTTCATGACCAGGATTCCCTTATCATGAAACCTCTTAATCACTTGAGGTGGTGGTACACCAACAGCACTGACAAACAACTTGGCACCACTGTCGATGATGATGTCCACCAACTCGTCCAACTTTCCACCGGTGTAATCATGGTTGGTCTTACGTGCATTGCCTCCAATCTGAGGCAAAGCGAGATCAACACCAAATGGTAGATCAGGTCGCGAGAAGTTGTCCTTCATTTCTTTGATGATCTCTCGAAGTTGATCGGGCGTGTATTGGAAACCACCAATTATACCAAGACCGCCCGCGTTGGATACAGCTGCTGCAAGACGACCACCAGACACCCTAGCCATACCGGCGAGGATGATGGGGTGCTTGATTCCCAGCAGGGATGTAAGCGGTGTTGTAATGGGGCCTGGAGGTGCCATTTTGAGATATTATGAACAATAACTGTAAACAAAGATTTGGAAATGACCAAGTATAAAAATACAATACAGCTGGATATTAACCCTCGGCTCTTAGATATCTGTGGGGTCGGCTCTTTTAAACATCATCATCAACCGATCTACCGATTTGCGGGGGAAGCTTCTTCCACAGTCCGAGGCATTACCGCATTAGGCTACCAGTTCGCGTATCTCATGTGCCTTTGAATGCGCTTTGAACCCTTTCTGCATAAAATCCCAGCCTCGGCGATACATTGTATTTGTGCATGGTTATTGTATTGTAGGCATTCGCTGCATCTATCAAGGTATCCCGTCTCATTCCCGTTTCATCGTTGGCTCAAATCCCATACTTGGCTCAATGTTGGTATCATACATGAAAACATCCGTGACTCGCTATCATCCCTCATTAGGTGGTATTACAGAGAATTAAAGTCCTCGTCATTGGAAATGCGGCAAGCGCGCTGGAACGAAATCTGTCTTCTCTGGTGATTTTGTGCCATCGGGTTGTGAACTGTTTGGCGCTTCATCTTGTGTCGCGGGCTTGTCTTCGACTTCTTCGACGTGGTGGTAGGCGGCTTTTGAAGGTGATGCTTGATAAACATCATCCTCTGCTACCTCTGATTTTGACTCGGAGATTGATTTGGGGTCAGATCTTGGAGTGAGTCCTTTTTCTGCAGCGAGTTGCGCTGCTGCTTGTTTCTTCCTCTCGACATCCTCATCTTGTTCCTTTCGTAGCGTGAGCTCTTCTTGTTCCAGGTCATGTAAAGTCGGTCCCTCAACATCTGGCGTTACGGAAAACGAAGTTGATCGCTGCTCCATTCGGTAGTCGTCCTTGGAAGAAACTGATCCTAATGTCGTTCGCGATACTGTTCTCGATCCTGCGAGACCACTAGCTGGTCTTTTACCCTTACTGCTGGTTCTCCCACTTCGTCCACTTCGATCATCCTTTCTAACCATGTCGTATGTTACTTCGTCGTCGAGTGGAATTGCATCTTCTTCACCTTCGCCATCGCTTGGGAATAAATCACCTCGTGATCGATAAGAATCTGATGTATCGCCCGACCCTGTCGTCCCGCTGCGCTTTCTAGTCACTGGCAGGTCAAAGTGGTCTTCGTCAGAATGTAGTAGTGGTTCGTTTTCTCCTTCGCCATGCCGTCGTGGGTGGTCTTGCAGATCTGCCGCACTAGGTTTGTATCGCAGAGTACCGCCCATCTTCCATGGTAGTTTGCTGAGGAATCCGATCGGTTGTGTGCTGGGAATTACAGTCGGGTCATCGTCCATGCTTGGCTTTCGTCTTCGGTCTCGGGTTCCATAGCTCATGCCGCGTTTCCTGCGCGGTTGTTCAGTTTCTCCCCCAGTGTGTCTTCGCTGGGTGCCAGTCCCAGCCAACAGCCTATCCCAGTCTTCATTACCCCATGTGCCAAACAGACCGCTCTGCTCTTCCTCATACCAGTCATCGTAAAAGTCGAAGCTATACTCTGCCCTACTATGCGACAGCTCTCGCTCTCTGCGCTTTCGTAGACGTTCCTCGGGGTCACCTAGACATACAGTCGTACACTGTTCAATAGATTGCGCGATGGACGAAAAGCATGGGTTGATGTAATTATGTTGAAAGGTCCAGATTCCTGCTGCCGCATTCTCGGTTATGGTCTCGGTATCGTGGGCAATTTGGTTCCAGCGTTGGCGCAGTCGGGGGTCCTCGAGGAATGCCATTGTGAAGATGGTGGATATGACGTCGCAACATGGAAGCAGGTCGCAATGTGTTTCAGAAGATGAAGGAGGATTCAGAAGAGCTGATGATTAATTTTGGTGCGAGTCAATTAGTAGACATGATCGCAGAGGTGAGGAGTTCACGATCAGCCATCAAAGTATAATCTCGTGAGTGACAGGCTATGATTGAAGATCAGAGTTGATTATATAATCACGTGCTAAAAGTCTAATAACACTAAAGTATCTATTCTGCTTTAATCTAGTATTAATAAATAATATAATTACTTTAATAATAAAAATTATATACTTAATAGCTTTTAAATAATATAATTTTAATATTAAAATAAATAAAAATTACTAAAAAAACTATAAATTTACTTTTAAGTAAAAAGTAATTATTTTTATAGCTTTAACCTAGTAATAACTAATAAATAAGACCTAGGTATTTTAATAAGCTATAAAAGTATTAATAATAAAGTCTCTAGCTAGATTAAAGTCTTAATAAACTTAATTAATAAGATTACCTTTAAGCTATAGTATTTTAAGTAACTTTAATTATAATAAATATATTACCTAACTAGCTAAAAAGCTTTAAAAAGCCTAATAACTAATAGAGTCTATAACTCCCCTATAACTTTAACCTTTTTTAATCTATTTATCCTTAAAGTTATCTTAATAATTATAGAATTATTAAGAAACTAATTAAGCCTCTATTAAATATAAGTTCTCTACCTTAATATAAAATTAATAATACTAACCTTAATTATAGTTAAGATATTAAACTTACTTAATATATAATTAGTAAGTATTAATTAACTATACTTATAGCTTATTTTAACTAGCTATAACTACCCTTAAAATATCTATAATAGTAATATTATTACCTTATAAATAAATATATGCTAAGAGGTAAGAATTAGAGTAAAAAGGGAAATTAGTTAATTATTAGCAATTAGCTATAATTAGCAGATAGATAACTAGTTATAAAAGCTAGTTATCTTTAAGTATAAGCTCCTTTGCTATTTAACTAGAAGCTTTTACTATAAAAGGTAGCTTAATAGGGAGATATAGAGGCTAAGTACCTTAGATATAATAGATCTATATCTTAGCAGGCTAAAGACTAAATATAGCCTTTAAATCTTTAGTATTATTATATTTATAGGTATAGTTACTACTAATCTATAAGTAGGCTTTTATATTATAAGTAGCATTTAAAGTTTATATATAATAGAATTACCTAGAAAATTCTATAAAGTTAATTATATAAGATAAAAAAAATTCTATATATAAGAAAGAGTTTATAATTAAAAGTTAAAGAGTCCTTTAGTAAGTAAAATAAAGCTATAATTAATTAAATAAAATTTACTTAATTAAGTATATTTATTTTATAAAATAATAACTAATGCTAAGATAATAAATAGTAATATTAATAGTAATTTAATAAAGAAAAAGTAATTATAATAATAAATATATATATTAATAAATTAATAAAATAAATTATAACTTTTTACTTAATAGATTTTAAAACTATTTTCTAAATAATTAAATATTAAAAAGAGAATTATTTTATAGCTTTAACCTAGTAATAACTAATAAATAAAATCTAGGTATTTTAATAAGTTATAAAAGTATTAATAATAAAGTCTTTAGTTAAATTAAAGTCTTAATAAACTTAATTAATAAGGTTACCTTTAGGCTATAGTATTTTAAGTAACTCTAATTATAATAAATATATTACTTAACTAGCTAAAAAGCTTTAAAAAGCCTAATAACTAATAGGATCTATAACTCCCCTATAACTTTAACCTTTTTTAATTTATTTATCTTTAAAAATACTTATTTTAATAATTATAAAACTATTAAAAAACTAATTAAGCTTCTATTAAATATAAGTTCTTTACCTTAATATAAAATTAATAATACTAACTTTAATTATAATTAAGATATTAAATTTACTTAATATATAACTAGTAGGTATTAATTAACTATACTTATAGTCTATCTTAACTAGCTATAACTACCCTTAAAATATCTATAATAGTAATATTATTATCCTATAAATAAATATATACTAAAGAGTAAGAATTAAAATAAAAAGGAAAGCTAGTTAATTATTAATAATTAGCTATAATTAGTAGATAGATAATTAATTATAAAAGCTAATTATTTTTAAGTATAAGCTCTTTTACTACTTAACTAGAAGCTTTTACTATAAAAGGTAGCTTAATAAGGAGGTATAAAGGCTAAATACCTTAAATATAATAAATCTATACTTTAGTAAGCTAAAGACTAAGTATAGCCTCTAGATCTCTAGTATTATTATACTTATAAGTATAATTACTACTAATTTATAAATAGGCTTTTATATTATAAGTAGCATTTAAAGTTTATATATAATAGAATTACCTAGAAAATTCTATAAAGTTAATTATTTTTTTTATAGCTTTAACCTAGTAATAACTAATAAATAGAACCTAGGTATTCTAATAAGCTATAGAAGTATTAATAATAAAGTCTCTAGCTAAACTAAAGTTTTAATAAACTTAATTAATAAGGTTACCTTTAAGCTATAGCATCTTAAGTAACTCTAATTATAATAAATATATTATTTAACTAGCTAAAGAGCTTTAAAAAGCCTAGCTAAGTCTATAACTCCCTTATAACTTTAACCTTTTTTAATCTATCTATTCTTTAAAGTTATCTTAATAATTATAAAATTATTAAAAATTAATTAAGCTTAAATTATTTATAAGTTCTTTACTCTAACTACTTTATTTAATTAATAATATTAATCTTAATTATAGTTAAGATATTAAACTTAAATAACTTCTAATTAAAAACTATTTACTAATAGTATATATAACCTCTTCTAGCTAGCTATAATAACTACTAAATAGTTTATTTTATAGCCTTGACCAAGTAATGACTAATAAATAGGACCCAGGTATTCCAATAACAGCTATAAAAGTATTAACTATAAAGTCTCTAGCTAGACTAAAATCTTAATAAACTTAATTAATAAGGTTACCTTTAGGCTGCAGCATCTTAAGCAACTCTAATCATGATGAACACGTCGCCGACTGACAGGGTCTGCGACTCCCCCACAACTTTGACCTTTCCTAATCCATCTATCCCTTAAAGTCATCTCAACAATTACAAAATCATTAAGAAACTAGCCAAGCCTAGGTTATCTGCAAGTTCTCTACCCTAACTACATTAAATTAATAAGGCTAACCTTAATTACAGTTAAGATATTAAACCTAAGCAACTAGCAGCTAGTAACTGCTATCTATTAATAGTATATATAACTCCCCTTTACTTGCTATAAGTACTACTAAAGGGTCTATAATAAAGATATTATAGCCCTTTAGTAGTAGGTAACTTATAAGGCAATATAAGAGAAAGCTATATAAGTAAAAGCAATTAGCTATAATAGTTAAATAGATAACTAGCTACTTAGCCTAGCTATCTTTAAGTGTAATATCTTTTACTGCTTACTTAAGAACTCTTACTATAGTAGGTAGCTTTAAGGAGAGATGTAATACTTAATAGATGCTTAATCTATAGGTAGAGCTAAATAGTACCTTTATAAATTAAAGAATACTTCTTAGCTTAAATACTAGATTATAAGCATTATTATGCTTATAATAATAGTCTTTACTAACCTATAGCTAGGAGACTATTATAGGCAGCATTTAGAGTTTATATGTAATAGAATTACTTAGAAAATTCTATAAAGTTAATTATATAAGATAAAAAAAATTCTATATATAAGAAAGAGTTTATAACTAAAAGTTAAAGAGTCCTTTAGCAGGCAAAATAAGGCTATAGTTAATTAAATAGAATTTACTTAACTAAGCATATTTGCCCTATAAAATGATAACTAATGCCAAGGCAATAAACAGTAGTATTAACAGTAAACTAAATAGTTTATAATAAAGATATTATATTTCTTTAGTAAATAGCTAATATAGCTAGAAAAAAGCTATAAGAGAAAGCTAAGTAAGTATTAGTAATTAGCTATAGTTATTAGATAAATAATTAGCTACTTAGCCTAGTTATCTTTAAGTGTAATATTCTTTACTGCTTACTTAAGAACTCTAATTATAGTAGGTAGCTTAAAGGAAAGATATAGTATTTAAGAAATACTTACTTTTTAAGTAAAATAAAATAATACTTTTATTAATTAAAGATTAATTAATTCTACTATTAGATTATAAGTATTATTATACTTATATAATATCTTCTTATTAACCTATAAGTAAAAGACTATTATAAGTAATATTTAAAGTTTATATATTTTTTTATAGCTTTAATCTAGTAATAACTAATAAATAGGACCTAGGTATTCTAATAAGTTATAAAAGTATTAATAATAAAATCTCTAGCTAGACTAAAGTCTTAATAAACTTAATTAATAAGGTTACCTTTAGGCTGCAGCATCTCAAGCAACTCTAATCATAATGAACACATCGCCTGACCAGCTGAAGAGCTTTAAAAAGCCTAATGACTGACAGGGTCTGCGACTCCCCCACGACTTTGACCTTTCCTAATCCTGGAAAATTCTGCAAAGTTAATTGTGTAGGATGAAAAAAATTCTGTGCGTGAGAAAGAGTTTACAACTGAAAGTCAAAGAGTCCTTTAGCGGGCAAAACGAGACTGTAGTCAATTAAACAGAATTTACCTAACTAAGCATATTCGCCCCGTGAAATGATAACTGATGCTGAGGCAACAAACAGTAGTATCAACAGTGTGGTAGAGTTTATATATAATAGAATTACCTAGAAAATTCTATAAAGTTAATTATATAAGATAAAAAAAATTCTATATATAAGAAAAGAGTTTTATCTAAAAGTTAAAAGAGTCTTTTAGTAGGTAAAATAAGCTATAATTGTCAGCGGCTGTGCCGCATTGAAGCCCCAGCTTACGCCACAAATCCCCTGTGGCTAAACTGTGGCAAGAGGCCCGAGGTTAGCGAAAGGGCAACAAGCCCTACGGCATAACCTCGGCACCAAGCGTCAGGCCACATTACCATAAATAACTCGCTACGACTTCGCAACGAAGTCGCAGCTTCTTCTCTTCTCCTTAGTCTTAGATAGCTTAATGCGAGGCCACCCATTGTGAAACACCTTCAGGTCCAGCCCCTTACAATAATTAATTAAATAGAATTTACTTAATTAAGTATATTTGCCCTATAAAATGATAACTAATGCTAAGGCAATAAACAGTAGTATTAACAGTAATAAAGTTAATTATATAAGATAAAAAAAAATTATATATAAGAAAAAGTTTATACTTAAAAGTTAAAAAGTCCTTTAATAGGTAAAATAAAGCTATAATTAATTAAATAGAATTTACTTAATTAAGCATATTTATCTTATAAAATAATAATTAATATTAAGATAATAAACAGTAGTATTAATAGTAATTTAATAAAGGGGTATTAATAATATAAATAGAAGTTAAAAAAGAAAATTAAATTATAAAAAGATAATATAAAAGTAAAGCTATAATATATTTATTTTTAGATTTATTATATTAATAAATATATCCTTATAAATAGCCTTAAAATAATACTTTTTTAATATTAACTTTCTTATAGATTTACTTTACTAATAAGGTTATAGTTTCTAATACACTAAATAACTCTAATAGCTAGATCTTTTACTAACTTAATAAGAAGTATTATATAAATCTAGTTAATATCTAGCAGTATATTAAATTAACTATTTTCTTTATATTCTAGAAAAGAATTACTTAAGATAAATAGTTATATCTTATACTAATAATAAGAAATAAGATAGCTAAAAAAGGAAGTTATTCTAGCTAGTCTTATTATAAAGCCCTTATAAAAGGTCTTCTCCCTTTCTTTAATAAATTTAACTTATTTTAATAAGATAATACTTATATTTATACTACTAAATTATTAATAAATTAACTACTCCTTTATAAGATAAAACCTATTAATTAGCTATCTTATTCCCTTAATTTAAACCCTATAGAATATATATAAAAAGCTTTAAAAGCTAAGCTTTAATAGATATATCTTAAATTTATTAAATTAAAAAATAATAAAGTAAATAGAGCTTAATTAATTAAATAGTTATAAGAGATATAAATAGCTTTATCTCCTTATCTAATTTTAAAGCTAATAACTTCTATAAAAAATTACCTTTATATTATTATTTATATATAAAAATAGTATATAAAATATTAAAGTATTAGATTACAGGAATTAATTAATATATATTTTATTAAATTTAATTAACTATTTATAATAATATTACTAAGTATTTAATTACTATTATAATAAGGGAGGTTAGCTGTGGGGCTGGTGTTATCAGACTTTTGTCCTATAATTTTAACTGTAAGACAGCGGTTGTTGTGGCACGTGCAGCGAGGTGAGACGATTAACAGTTGGGCTTGTTGGGTGGTTGGTTGAGAGCTTGAGTGGAGGTACTTTGAAACGTGGTTGTCTGGTGGCTGGCCATCAAGTACTGACTGGATCCACTGGGCTTGACTCTCGATATCTATGATACTTAAACATGATGAACCTTATTCTTTTTGGTGAGAATGCCAGGTGGGATCTTGTCTAGTTGTCCAAGCTTACACTCTATTTCGATTTGACGTTACATTTGTCTCAGACGAGGTAAGAAAATATTCGTATTGAGCAGTCTGCAGGTGGTATCGGGCAACGCAAGAAACAGTGATGTACTACTAAACAGTCCAATGATCTCAAGTTGCGGTATCCTACTTCCTTGGGATACGCATATTTGCTATCACTCTTTCGATAAGCTCTTCCTTGGTGGCCTTTGGGTCGGGATGTAGATTTCTCTGTGTTTCTGTTAGTCTACGTCAACGGCTGTGAGTGATTCGCTTGCCTTGTTCAACCACGATTGGCATTCTTCCTTTGTCCATGTTTTGGGATCACCTGTAGGGTCTGGCTGAGGTGGGAAGACTCCTTGACCATCGTTTCCCCAGATTGTGTATGCCGCTGCCATAGAAACAACGCCTCCAAAGACTGGGCATATTAGTATGTGGCTTACCCTGCAGATGAAGGATACTTACAGAGGACGACGTTCTGATAAGTGTTAGTATGTTGGGATTGGACTGGTTGGTAAATATTTATCAATCACTAGATTTCTGCTCTTACCTTGGACTTCATGAAGTTATCAAGCCGGGTCGACATGTTGACGTCTTTCGTCGAGAGACACTGACGTTATCAACAAGTTTGGCGATTAGGACGAAGTACCAGGTATGCACCTATTCCGGAGTAACAAGTGTTGTAGGTGGAGAAGGTCTAGAGAATAACAAAACAATGCGGCTGCAATAATAATAAGTACCTTAAATATTAAGTTTCAAAGGATTCACAATCACAATGAAAGGTGGCCATTTCAAGATTCCTGCCTGTTGCCTCGAGGCCTCGTCTCATCCTCGTCTGCGCCACGTAGTCTCTGACGCCACATCTCGGTGGATCGGCGACCATCTCTCCCGAATCAGTCCAACAAACGACAGTGGTCCGTGCACTCAAGGCCCCGCGAAAAAGCAGCGCACAAAATGAATTCTCCAAATTCATTCATATCGAAATCGTCAACCCGTGCCTTTGACAAGTTTCCGTTCAACCCACACACCTTGAACTACCGCCAAGATGCCTCAAGAGGTCGCCGATATCAAGAAGGTATGGGATGCGAGTCACAAGTGGAAGGGTTGAAATACTGACTCAATTACCAGTTCATCGAGATCTGCCGTCGGAAGGACGCCTCCTGTACGTTTTGACGAAGAAAAAAACCTCCACGAACAAACGCAATTCGATTCTAACAATTAATCAACAGCCGCGCGGATCAAGAAGAGCCAGAAGACCAACAACATCAAGTTCAAGGTCCGCTGCCAGAAGCACCTCTACACCTTGGTTCTCAAGGACACCGACAAGGCCGAGAAGCTCAAGCAGAGCCTTCCCCCCAGTATGATCCTCCGCCAGGACACCACGATGATACATAACACTGACACAGCACACAGACCTGCAACTCACCGATGTCTCCAAGAAGGCCAAGAAGTCTAACTAAGAAGGTGGTTGAATAAAGGGTCTACTCTGGGTGTGGGAGGATTTCACAGGCACGAATGGGCGTCTCGGGATACCTTGCATTTCATCATGTGCTCTGAAAGGAGGATACTCGGATGAGTCCAAAAAATAAAAAGAACGATTCGAGTCACAAGATACTGGGGTCTTTTGCGTGATGAGTGTTGAATTGGCTAATGCAGAAAAGGCTTGTGCTCGAAGCGGGAGACTTTGGTAGCTTCGAACCTCACAGCTATACCGGACTCGATCACGTCTTCGAAGCCAGGGGATGCGATTATCACCATGATTGAATCGTCGCCCTCTATCCTCCATCCTGCCCACATTCTTTGACCTGGTAGTGTTGCGGATTGGGTCTCGATGGAACGATATTCTTTTTTCGAGAGATCCTTTTTCTTCGGGCTTCACTGATATCATCCAGACCTTGATGGACCCTCTGGCAAGAATATCTCCTCGGAATTCATTTTCTCCAGCTGGCGCCGTATGATACAAGGCCACGGCGTCCTTTTCTTGACTGATGAATTCTTTGAGCTCCTGCATTAGAGAGATATTCTCTTGACTTTGGATCCATTCGTTGTGACCCTCCACAGATTCCCACGGTGCTGTGAGAAATAGGTACGGTGCTTCGCCATCGGTGACCCAAACGTCGGTGGTGTAGTTGTAAGGCTTTCCCTGGAGGAGATTGGGTTGATGCTCCCTGATCCATTGAGCTTGTACTTGCTGGGTATTTCTAAGGATGTTTCGTAGTTTATCCTCATCGTATCCTGGCTTCAGCCGGATGGAGGCTGTTTCAATGATGCCGGCCATTGTATCGACAAAAAGACAGGAATTGCTCAAAAAGGTCTAGATGCCCTCTACTCTTCACGGTGAAGCTGAATAAATATCCAGTCAATCAGGCATCTTTGACGACGTTGATGCGGGGTTCAGTCAATGATGCGCCATTGAGTTGCCTGGGAAGGATCACAGTCAGCAACGTAGTCGTCAGCCGCAGGATTGAATACTGGTCGTAGTCCAAGGAGATTTCCGTTCATTTCATGGAGGTAGCGTATCAATCTTTTGTCCCAAATCCTTCATAAAATCTCATAGTACTCTATAGGGGACGAAAGAAAATTCAGGACCTTGGCCCTAAGTGATGAAAAGACCTAGGCAACTTAGTATAAGTTTAGGATAAGTTTTGCTGAATTTATTTCAATACCCTATATCAAGGTCTGATGTTTTCTTGCTCCCCGAGGATAGCCTCAATCTTGAGACTGTTCTCCAGCTTTGTTGTACCCTCAGCCAACCAAGTCGCTGTCGACAGCGACATGCGTGTAGCCTTGAGACATGGATACCCCTCGAATTATTCCGTGCCTGGATTGCCGCCCTCCAGAAACTTGAAGAATGTCAATTCATTCCCATCAGGGTCTCTGATAGCGAACTGCCGAAAACCCCACGGCTTATCTTCAATCGCTTCTTCAATCACCTCACTTCTCTGACCTTTGACAGTATCATGCAGCATGTCCAACTGCTCTGTACCCAATGCGATATATGCCGACCCTGGTTTGACATCACCATCAGGTTTGAAGAAATAGATATTGGCTGCTGCTTTGTCCCCTGCAAAGATCGAGCAAAAGGTATAATCTGAAGACGGCCCGTCCTCTGGCTTTACCCCGCCCAATTCGAATCCGAGAAAGTCGACATAGAAATCAAGAGTTCTCTGTATTGATTTTGATTCGAAGGTTGGAATGATTTTCCATGCTGAAGCGATTGGCGCCGTCATGTTGTGTCTGTTCAAGATAGTATTCGTATAAAAGAGATGCGAATACGAAAGTGTTTCAATGCATTTAGCAGCAGCCAAGAGGAACGTTATGTATGCGACAATTGATGCACTCTTTGCTGTCCAGTCACAGGCAACAGCTTCTCCAAGTACGGATACGGCCACACCAATGAGTTATAAAATTATAGGACAAAAGTCTAACAACACCAGCCCCACAGCCAACCTCCCTCATTACAATAGCAATTAAACACTTAGCAATATTATTATAAATAGTTAATTACCTTTATTAAATCACTGTTAATACTACTGTTTATTGCCTTAGTATTAGTTATTGTTTTATAAGATAAATATACTTAATTAAGTAAATTCTATTTAATTAACTATAATTTTATTTTACTTACTAAAGAACTCTTTAACTTTTAATTATAAACTCTTTCTTATATAGAATTTTTTTTATCTTATATAATTAACTTTATAGAATTTTCTAAGTAATTCTATTATATATAAACTTTAAATACTACTTATAGAAAGTCTATTTAAAGGTTAATATAAATTATAGTTATAAAATTAATAATAATTATAATCTATAAGCTATATTTACTTCTTAAGTTAATAATTTAATTATTTATTATTTGTTAAGACTTAATATTATAAAAAGGTCTTATTATATAACTAAGAAATATATTATATTCTAGATAACTAATTAGAGCAAAATATATACTAAAATAATAAAAAAATTCAGGGCTTTTAATTAGTATGCTTACTTAAGCAATATATAGAGAATTAAGTAAACTTTATATACTAAAGTTTTTCTATAAACTTTAAATATTTCTTACTAAGGAAATATTAGTAGAAAGTTATATAACTAGAGTTATATAATAATTATATAATAAGGATTATATATATAAGATTTTACCTTTTAGTTAAATAATTTATAATATACTATAAAAAACTCTATTTTCCTATTTAAGCTTTATAAGTATACTAAAGCCTAGTACCTTTTAAATTAAATAAAAAGTATATCTTATTTTTCTTTAAATTTTAGCAGTTTTTATAATAGTCTTTTTATTATTATTGAGGCTACCCTGCTCTAGGAATTACAATGCTTGCTCTTTTAGAGGTCTATATAAGATCTAGGTTTTCCTACTTAAGGAACTCCTTTTTCCTAAGTAACTTATTAACTTCTCTATTATATAATATATATTATTAAATTTAGAAAAAATTACTTTTCTTAATAAATCTACTTTTATCTTATAAATCCTACCTTATACCTATTTACAATACAGTTATAACCTTTTTCCTTCCTATTTCTACAGCCTCTTTTATACCTATTACAGTTATCTATCCTTTAATCTATATCGAATTTATAGGCTATTTTATTCAAGCCTTAATAGTATTTTAATTATAATTAAGATTAGTATTATTAATTAAATAAAGTAATTAAAATAAAGAACTTATAAATAATATAAGCTTAGTTAGTTTCTTAATAATTTTATAATTATTAAGATAACTTTAAGAGATAGATAGATTAAGAAAGGTTAAAGTTATAAGGGAGTTATAGACTTAGCTAGGCTTTTTAAAGCTTTTTAGCTAGTTAGGTAATATATTTATTATAATTAGAGTTACTTAAGATATTATAGCCTAAAGATAACCTTATTAATTAAGTTTATTAAGACTTTAGTCTAGCTAAAGACTTTATTATTAATACTTTTATAGCTTATTAAAATACCTAAATCTTATTTATTAATTATTATTAAATTAAAGCTATAAAATAAATAGTTAATTAAATTTAATAAAATATATATTAATTAATTCCTTTAATCTAGCACTTTAATATTTTATATACTATTTCTATATATAAATAATAGCATAAAGGTAATTTTTTATAAAAGTTACTAGCTTTAAAATTAGATAAAAAGGCAAGGCTACTTATATCTTTTATAACTATTGTTAAGGCTTGAATAAAATAGCCTATAAATTCGATATAGGTTAAAGGATAGATAACTGTAATAGGTATAGAAGAGGCTATAGAAATAGGAAGGAAAAAGGTTATAACTGTATTGTAAATAGGCATAAAGTAGGATTTATAAGATAAAAGTAAATTCATTAAAAAGAGTAATTTTTTCTAAATTTAATAATATATATTATATAATAAAGAAGTTAATAAGTTACTTAGGAAAAAGGAGTTTCCTAAGTAGGAAAACCTAGGTCTTATATAAACCTCTAAAAGCCCCTATTTATACTGATAGTGCACTGATGTTTGGCTAGTCTTTATGATTGTAGACTGGTTACATGCTGTGTAGCGTAATCAATTCTGCCCTCTATTGCTGCTAATACTGATATCATGACTTTAGGTCTTTAACTTTAGGCGCCTGAACCTACATAAAACTTAATACATTTTTCTTCTAATAGAACCCTGCAATTACCCCTCTCTTATCCCAGATTTCGCGTCACTGCAGAGTGATTCTCATCGCCCTCTCAGCCTGCCACCCGATAGCCTCGAGCCACTCGTTATACAAGCCGCCGCGAATGGCCATAATAAATTCCCTTTCCTTAACCTCCAGATCTATCCCTCTAAGCAACTTCTCTCTAAGTGCATTAAGTGCTTTTATCTTGGCATTAAGGAAGCCTCTATTAACTAGCTTATAATAAGGCTATGTAACCTTAAGGATCTTGCAACTAAAGGCTGCCCGCTTGATGCAGTTGATATCATCTGTATGCTCCTAGGCCTTTAGGATCTCTATCGCCTTATCATATAGCTTGTAATGGTTACCGCTGCTGATAGCTTGGTTGATTATATCCTTCATTTCGGTTGCATTAGGTCCTTCTGTCAGATAAGGCTTGTCGGGATCGGGAGTCTGCAGGCTTCTTCTGATAGTATGCATCGTGACGGTGTAGCTGTGATGTTGTTAGCGGCTGCGATTAGAAGGTGGGTTAGATGACTTACTGCGTGTTGGACGATTGAAGCGTGTGTTTGAAGTGGGTTGCAAGAGGAAGATCTGGCCCAGCTGAAGAGCAAGAAAGGCTCTCTAGCTGGCTTAAGTGCAGTTAGGTTTAGGCTGTAATTAAGGCAGCTAACTTAATGATATTAACTTAATGAAGCTTTGCTGCCTGGGAGGCAAGTAATGTTTAAATTATGATAGACTTTGGAGATGCTTGGATACCTTTTGAGGCTAATATGCAAACTTAAAAAAAAAAAATAAACCTCTAAAAGAGCAGGCATTATAATTCCTAGAGCAAAGTAGCCTTAATAATAATAAAAAGACTATTATAAAAACTACTAAAATTTAAAAAAAAATAAGATATACTTTTTACCTAATTTAGAAGGTATTAGGCTTTAGTATACTTATAAAGCTTAAATAGGAAAATAGGGTTTTTTATAGTATATTATAAATTATTTAACTAAGAGGTAAAATCTTATATATATAATTCTTATTATATAATTATTATATAATTCTAGTTATATAACTTTCTATTAATATTTTCTTAGTAAGAAATATTTAAAGTTTATAGAAAAACTTTAATATATAAAGTTTACTTAATTCTCTATATATTGCTTAGGTAAGTATACTAATTAAAAGCCCTGAATTTTCTTATTATTTTAGTATATATTTTGCCTTAATTAGTTATCTAGAATATAATATATTTCTTAGTTATATAATAAGACCTTTTTATAATATTAGGTCTTAATAACTATTTAATTAATTAAGCTTTATTTACTTTATTATTTTTTAATTTAATAAATTTAAGATATATCTATTAAAGCTTAGCTTTTAAAGCTTTTTATATATATTCTATAGGGTTTAAATTAAGGGAATAAGATAGCTAATTAATAGGTTTTATCTTATAAAGGAGTAGTTAATTTATTAATAATTTAGTAGTATAAATATAAGCATTATCTTATTAAAATAAGTTAAATTTATTAAGAAAAGGGAAAAGACCTTTTATAAGGGCTTTATAATAAGACTAGCTAGAATAACTTTCTTTTTTAGCTATCTTATCTCTTATTATTAGTATAAAATATAACTATTTATTTTAAGTAATTCCTCTCTAGAATATAAGAGAAATAGTTAGTTTAATATACTACTAGATATTAACTAAATCTATATAATACTTCTTATTAAATTAGTAAAAGATTTAGCTATTAGAGTTATTTAGTATATTAAAAACTATAACCTTATTAGTAAAGTAGATCTATAAAAAAGTTAATATTAAGAAAGGTATTATTTTAAAGCTATTTATAAGAATATATTTATTAATATAATAAATCTAAAAATAGGTATATTATAGCTTTACTTTTATATTATCTTTTAATAATTTAATTATCTTTTTTAACTTTTATTTATATTATTAATTCCTTTTTAATTAATAATATAATATTTAAGCTAATACTTTAATATTAAGCTTTAATAATATCTTATTTTATATAATTAAGTAATTTCTTTTAATAAATAATTAAATAAATATAATCTTTTAAATACTAAGTTTCTTTAAATATCTAAAATATAATCTAAAAATATTATTATAGTTCTTTTTTTAATATTTAACTATTTAGAAAATAGTTTTAAAATCTATTAAGTAAAAGGTTATAACTTATCTTATTAATTTACTAATATATATCTTTATTATTATAATTACCTTTTACTTAAAAGTAAATTTATAGTTTTTTTAGTAATTTTTACTTATTTTAATATTAAAATTATATTATTTAAAAGCTATTAAGTATATAATTTTTATTATTAAAGTAATTATATTATTTATTAATACTAGATTAAAGTAAGGTAGACGCTTTAGTGTTATTAGACTTTTAGCATGTGATTGTAGCTGCAGGCACCAGCATGGATATTTTCCCGTCTGTCATCATCTTTTAGCTTCGCCTCGACGACGTAACTGCAAACTTGCAAGTTCCAACGACTCCAAATGTTCTGTTGCTTCGGCAGATATTCGAGGCTGGCTCAAAGTCTCATAACTTGATTTACAGAGAACCGCCCGGCCAACCAGAGTGTTCCCCATCACAATCAGCCTCTTCTGGCGCATCGATCAACAGCTGAACCAGACGGCTTACCCGGCACGCAGGGTCACATGGTTGGGTTGCTGTTGTACATATTGTTCGTTGCTATTGTCATCATCATCAATCACGCGGCTACAAATGCCGATGCTTGTCTCTTCTGCAGTTCTTCTGCATCTCTTCTTCAACCGATAGGCATTTCTGATTCTGAAACCTTGAAATACCCGGTCCTCGCCGGGAAACTCGGTCCATATAGTTTTGCTTGTTCGATTTTCCACTCTCGGTTGCTGCATCGACAAATCGCGGGAGACGGGACGTCTAAGTCGTGGTGGTGGGCTCAGCTCAGTCTCCAGATAAACCTAAGCCCAGCTGGAGACTTGACTTTTAGCGCTAGACCGCTATTTTGAGTTCTTCCAATTGGAGGCCTATCATTACACATTCGGTTCAACAACAGAGGACAGATGTTGTGAGCTGTTGACGACGTCTTGTAGGCATCTCATATCAACTCGTCTCGAATTTGAAGAGGAGATAATAACGATAGCACTTAGATTGCAACCCAAGTCTCTTAGCCTGTCTCGTTAAAGCAGTTAGTTCCACCTCATCTTGTTGATCGTTGGTAACTGTCATCTGCACCATCGAGGCACTCACATCCGGAACCTTTCCTATTTCGGTTGACGGGCGTTTCCCTACATCGTCCTGCTCCTTCTCTTTTCCATTGGAACAAGTGTGAGGTGTGTCAAAAGGCAGGTACGCTGATCTAGGGACAGAGGTGGAAAGTGCGGGGGACTCAATTACCTATTACGCCAACAATTCCCAGCGGTGCATCAATCTAACCTACTGTGCGTCTACCTAGACTTTAGCTAACACTTCATCTGTAACGCTACTGTTTATTGCCTTTCATTATCGTCTCTGGCTTGCATTGCATTGCATTGTTGGGAGTCGAGGTCCGTCCGTTGTTGCCCGCTTCCTTCCTGACTATTTTAACTTATCACACCCCCGCTCTCGAATTTAAGAAGTTACTTCCCACCCCCTGACGATGGTCAAGAAAGGCAACCACTAATTTACCGAATTAAGCAACTTTCCTCCTTCATCTTTCTTCTTATACTTTTCTTGTCTACCGTTGAATTCAATTATCTTCATACAATCCTTTACTGCTATTTCTCGCTCTACGACTCTTTCACTTTCTACGAAACATACCACAGACATTCATCACGACAGGGGTCAGACCACGTAGTTGGAGATAAGATCAACACCAAACAACACGCGCGACACAACCACCTCCATGCCATCTGTGACCCCAGTCATGGTAAATGGGCTCAATGGCAACGGCAATGGTCACGGCCCTGCCTCCGATTCTGGTTCCGAAACATCTGGCGACTCCAGCAATGGCAGTGCCCGTCGTCGCATGAAGTTGAGTCGCAAAATGTCCAGCCCTATGGCACCTCCTTTCATGGTATCGGCACCTGGAAAGGTCATTGTTTTCGGAGAACACTCCGTTGTTCATGGAAAGGTACGTCGGTTCCAGCTTATCGCTAATTGTATGCTTACATGATTGGCGCATAGGCAGCCATTGCCGCAGCCATCTCACTGCGGTCCTACCTTCACGTCACCACCCTCTCCAAGTCGAAACGTACCGTCTCGCTCCGATTCGCTGATATTGGTCTCGTTCATACCTGGAATATTGACGACCTGCCATGGGACGCATTTCAACAACCCTCTAAGAAGAAGTCATACTACTCTCTCGTAACAGAACTCGACCCTGATCTTGTTGCGGCCATCCAACCACACATCGAAGTTGTCTCACCCAACCACCCAGAAGAGATTCGAAGAGTTCATCATAGCTCTGTCTCGGCTTTCCTCTACCTCTTCCTATCACTAGGATCGCCATCCTTCCCTCCATGTCTATACACTCTCCGATCAACAATACCAATTGGTGCTGGCTTGGGCAGCAGCGCGTCAGTTTCAGTATGCCTTTCAGCGGCTCTTCTTCTTCAACTACGGACACTATCCGGCCCTCACCCAGATCAACCTTCGGAAGAAGCACGACTTCAAGTCGAACGAATCAACAGATGGGCATTTGTGTCAGAAATGTGCATTCATGGGAACCCTTCTGGTGTGGATAATACGGTTGCGACACAAGGTAAGGCCGTGGTGTTTCAACGGACAGATTACTCCAAACCACCGACGGTTCGACCTCTGTGGGACTTCCCTGAACTGCCTCTGTTGTTGGTGGACACTCGACAATCCAAGTCTACAGCACACGAGGTTGCCAAGGTCGCAAAGCTCAAACAAACCCACCCTAAGCTCGTTGGTACGATCTTGGATGCGATGGACAAGGTCACAGATGCTGCTTCTGAGGTCATTCATGACACTTCTTTTGACAGCAATTCGGAGACAGACCTTAGCAAGGTGGGCGAGCTGATGACTATCAATCATGGTCTATTAGTATCACTGGGTGTTTCCCACCCACGCTTGGAACGAGTGCGAGAACTTGTCGACCATGAGGGTATTGGATGGACAAAGTTGACAGGTGCTGGCGGCGGTGGATGCTCAATCACTCTTTTACGACCTGGTGTAACCACAGATAAGCTACAAAAGCTTGAAGAACAGCTAGAGTCCGAGAATTACGCCAAATTCGAGACGACTCTTGGTGGTGACGGTATTGGCGTTCTTTGGCCAGCTGTCTTGAAGAACGGTACAGAGGAAGACGACGAGGGCGGTATGGAAATTGATCTTGAGAAGTTCTTGGAAGCCGAGGGCACTGAGGGTGTCGAAAAGCTCGTCGGAGTACATGGCGATACTGGAGAAAGAGAAGGATGGAAGTTCTGGCGAGTTGAAAGCCAGTAAATCACTAATAAGACAGAACACGCTCAAGCTGTTGAGAATTTACTCCGATGTACATCATCTGGTTAGCCATGCAGGGTCAAACACAACTAGGACTTGAAGAAGCGGTGGGAAAGGCCTCTTTGGGAGTTTTTTTTGGCATATATATGATTATAATCTAGTAATGCGACATGTTCTTTCTACTCAATTCATTTGGGCACTGCTCTGGGTCTTTAAAATTTCGATGTATAATAGGACTACAATTCAGGGCTTGAGGTATCAGATCATGTCATATCAAAACATCCCCAACTATTCTTTTGCGCTCTGGCCCTCTTCAGCAGTGTCACACGGTAATTCCAATATCCCTCTCGTACAGGATCCCATTTCTCTCCAAGACGTCGTAGACAAAGCTCAGCCTTTTCCTTGTCACCCTCTTCATCGTACAATTTGGCCAAGAAATCAAGCGCATGTGAACTGCGCACCTCTTCTGCTTCCTCTCCCAGTGCAGTGACAAACTTCTCGGCGAACTCTTTAAAGGAGGATAGAGGACGAGAGCCTTTGGTCAGAACAGCAAAGACATAGTTCCAAGGAGACTGGTTCTGCGGCGCTAGATCAATCTTCTCTTTGGAGTAGTTGATCTCTCGATCGATCGTCTCTGCTGGAACGCGAGGGTCCGGCTCTGTAGGTCCTGAGCCAGGGGTGGAGGCTGTGGGGTCCGAAAAGACAAGATAGAAGCGGTGCGACCAAGCTGAGTTGTTTCGTACATCCTCTTCAATGTGGTTTTGGGTGGAAAGAAGCTCACTCATAGTCCACATGTACAACTTGGAGACGAGGTACTGGCGATACGACCAAACATGGTAGTTCTTGGCATCCGAATCCAGCATCTTTGTGATGAACTGCGTCTCAGAGCGAGCCACTTGACGAACAGTCGCAGTATCCTCCTCAATGAGAGGATAGTAGTAGTCCATTAGAAGCTGGCGATGATTCCAAATCTGGTAGTTCTTGAGATTGCTGAGTGCAACCTCGTTCAACCATGCGATCTCATCAGGAATACTAAGCTTGAGCACCGAGATAATCTTGAAGCGGAACAGCCAGACGGTGTAGTGTGCTGGGTTCATGGAAATGACGTGCTCTGTCAAGCGCAGGCTTCGGGGAGAACATTCGTCCGCGGCCATGACGGCGCGGAGGTAGGATACGGCTATGAAGCTGTTCAGTCAATCACTCCTTTAGACCTGGGCATCAAACGGACGTACCCTCTGCGTAGTCGTCCGGATAGGCAATCTGCGCGAGGGCGCCTTCGGGCTCGTTCTGCGGGATGGGGATGACATCGTCCCATTCAGGATCCTGGGCCAGACTTCCCGTGATCTCCCCGTACAAGTCCCTCTTGAGCGCAGCCATAGCTTTTCTTCTCGTCTTTTCAGCGGCGATTTCCTCGGTGGTGACTTCGAGTTGCTTCTCTCGCTTCTTGAGGAACTGACGGTGCTGTATTTGCAACGATGTGAGCTTTGCGTGCTTCAAGGCGCGTTGCTCAAGCTCGTCGGGAGAATATGTCCCGATATCTCGTCCGGAACGGTCTTTTCCCCAGGCGTAGTCACGGGGAAGTCTGCGAATAGGTAGACCCTCTTTTGTAACAAACTTCCAGAACTCGCGCTCTGTTTTGTTGGAAAAGGGTACACGGCGGTTTGCAGCAGGATGGATGAGGTTGACGTGTGCGTAGGTCTTCTTTTCAGCGGGAGTGAGTGCTGATAAACCGACTTGCTGACGACGGTTCTCGATAGGATTCGTCTGGAAGAAGCGCTGCTGCGAACGCTGGGCGATGGTGTCTGGGGGAGATTCTGGAGCAGCTGGGAAATGTTAGACATATATATAGAGGCCTTGTGAGAAGTGCATATACCTCTGGGCTCGGGGTTCGGGGCCTTGGAGCTGGCTTTTGTCTTGGGTGGCATTGTTGGAGTTGGAGAGCTACGTTTGTGATGGATGGTGGGGTTTTGTCACTGGGCTCTACTGTTTTTTTGCTGTATGGGGATTGATGCATGTGCAGGGGAGGATACCCCGCCAAAATGAAGCTATTGTTCTTGAAGCCTCGTTGAAGAACAATATGAGCACGTGCAAGTGGTTAAGCTCGGATATTTGTTATGTAGTGTTGGCAAACAGTTGTTGGTGGTGTAAAATGAGTTGCTTGTTGGTTTGCTGTCTAAATTGATCGATGCTAGATGAAAGCATCCATATCACCTGCGTCCATCCGATCGCCCTATTGTTCTATGTGCCATGATATCGGCTCGTCTTTCGTGCCTCGTCAAATTCCAGTTCTCTCCCATTCAATTTCGATCTCTCGTTCATGATCTTCTACCCCGAATGGCACGACCTGCCCCCTACGGCTTCTGGCCACGGGGCTTCTTGGCCGAGTTTGCGTGACTGTTGTCCTCATTCAACGCACGTTTGGTCTTTCCAAAGTTTCTCTCAAACTCTGTCTCCTCTCTAATCGGTATCTCTTCACCCTCCGCCCAGCCCTACAAGGCGCGAAAGTTCTGAGACATGACGAGCCACTTCTTCACACCCCTAGGAGGGTTCTTGACCATAGATTCCCAGTTCGGCACGAGAACAAACGTCTCGTTGAACATCTTTTGAGGCGCCTCTCTGCCCTTTCCGAATTGTACCCTGCCCATAACAGTGACGAGGATGGACATCTTTTCGCCGCTCTTCTCTTTTTTCGCGCTGTCGAAGATGTTTTCGGGTGCGCCCATTGTGAAATTTGGGTTGAGGACGTGTGCGTCGAATGATTCGATTTCATAGTGCGCGTCTTTGCCTTGCGCTTCGAGGAGTTTGGAGTAGTCGTCTGGTGTTGGGAGGACAGCGCCGTTGATGGAGATGTCCGCGGCAATGGGGTATCTTTGGGAAGAGTTTATGTAGAATGGGAGGATGTCTTTTTGTCGGTTTATGGCTTGGTAGTAGTTGCTGGCGAAGATTTCAGCAGCTGAGTTTGTTAGTTATTATTTTCGCTGGGTGAGGGTGAAGATGACTACCATCGCTCGAGGTTTGCACCTCTGTCGCTAGTGTTGGGGCCGACATGGTTGTGTTTGTGTGTGTATAGATGATTAAAGGAAAAGATTGAATGGGAGGAGGAAGACGGGTATAAATAGGTTAGGAGCTTTTAAGGTTGGCGTAAAAGTAAACAGTTCCAGGCAGAGTTTCAAAAAAGATGCCTGCGATGATGCAGATGGACAGTTATCACAGAACTTGTCCGCACGGTGCATTTTGTAGCTTATCGGATGAAGCTTTGCAGCTTCACCTCTATATCCCCACATTCCGCTCAGAATTACAGCAAGAAAAGTAGCTCTGGAAGCTCTCAAGTGCCATGAGGGCCTTCAGGTTTCAGTCATTACAAGGCGCTCGCCAAGTACAGTCTCGATTGGCTTGTCAATCCAACTTGAGTCGCCTAGGATGTCGAGCCTATGCGCCAACCTCACAATGGCGCCGTTCGAATAGCACTGAGTCGACAGGCAAAGAGAAGCCATTTTATGTAACAACGCCAATATTTTACGTCAATGCTGGTCAGTTTGATGCATCGTAGCTTTGCCGTGTCTAATTGCCGTGCAGCTCCTCATATTGGTCATCTGTACACCATGGTTCTGGCCGATGTCATAAAACGATGGAAGCAAATCAGCGGCCATGAGGCCTACCTCGCTACAGGCACAGACGAACATGGCATGAAGATTCAGCAAGCAGCTCTGAAAGAAGGACTACCACCAAAGGAATTCTGTGACAACAACGCCAACAAGTTTAAAGACCTCGCCGAACATGCCAACATCTCGCACGATTTCTTCATCCGAACCACCGATCAAGAGCATAAAGACGTTGTACAGCAGTTCTGGCTTCTTCTCAAGGCTCGCGCACCTGAAGGGCTGGGTCTATACAAGGGAAAGCATGAGGGATGGTACTGCGTCAGTGATGAGTGCTTCTATCCTGAGGATCTTGTCCAGCCCAGCGTTTCCCCTCAAACAGGCCGCAAGATGATGATCAGCAAAGAGTCAGGGAATGAGGTCGAGTGGGTTTCGGAAGATACGTGGTTCTTTCCGCTGTCCAAGTACAAGGAGAAGTTGCTTCGGTTTTATAACAAGAACCCGACTTGGATTCAACCAGCTGATCGTATGAATGAAGTGCGCAACTGGGTTCAAGATCATCTTGAGGACCTCTCCGTCACTCGCCCTGCGACAAGACTGAACTGGGGAGTCAAGGATCCCGAAGATCCTAACAATACTATCTACGTTTGGGTGGATGCTCTTGTCAACTATCTGACCACCTCTGGATTCGGCACAACGTGGCAGGTTGGTGATAAAGACACGGGAATCTGGCCAGCAGACATGCACGTCGTCGGTAAAGACATCATTCGCTTCCACGCGATCTACTGGCCTGCTCTTCTCATGGCCGCAGGCCTTCCCCTACCCAAGAAGATCCTGTGCCACAACCACTGGACCATGTCGAACCGCAAAATGTCAAAATCTGTTGGCAACGTCGTCAACCCTTTCTTCGCTGTTCAGCGCTGGGGTCTCGACGCTCTGCGATACTTCCTTATGCGGAATGGTAGTTACAAAAGCGACTCGGACTACGCGAACGAATATATCGCTGCTATTTATGAGAAGGATCTTCAGGCCAACATTGGCAACCTGTTCAACCGAATTGCTCGAGTCAGGAAGCTTGCATGGAGTACAATTGAGGCAGTCGAATTTGCGAAGGCTGGGAGATTTGAGAACCCCCAGGACATCTTGCCTACCCATTCTCCTATGTTTCTAAGTCTCGAGAAGAGTCTGCGACGGCTACCAGAGGAAACTCGAACCCATATGGATCAAAATCAAGTGAAACATGCCCTACACCGTATCTTTACGCTTCTCCAGGACGTGGGTATTCCTTGTCCATCTGAATTCCAGTGACTGACATGTATCTAGACCAACCGCTTTGTTTCAGACACTGAGCCCTGGAAGATCGTGAAAGAGCAGGATGCAAATGCGCGAACCCGCCTCAACTGGGTCATCTACCGATCCGCCGAAGCTCTGCGCATTGCAGGCATCTTTCTACAGCCTGTCATGCCCGAAAAGGCTACGCAGCTGCTCGACGGTCTAGGTGTCAAACCAGAGCGACGCACTGTCGAGTATGCTCGCGCTGGCGCTGACCTCGATTATGGCACAGAACCTGTTATTGTGAGCCAAAAACCTGATGCATTTGGCTCTATGTTCCCTCCTGTAGCGGGCATTAAGCTGCCTGACGCTGAAGTTGTGGCTGCGATGGAAGGGCCAAGGAATCGACTGGGTCGCGTGGTGGTAGCATTGGCGCAGGAGGCTCAAAAGGCCCTAGAGGCTGAAAAGACTCAGGAGGTCAAGACCAAGAAGACTGTAACCGAGGAAGCAGAGACGAAAGAGGCTGAAACCAAAGAATGATGGATGTGAATCAGTGTAACAAAATATGTAAAACATGTACAATACAAAGAAAGCGTTGGCATATTGTCCTGCATTTACCTCTGGTTGTAGTTGTAAGAAGCTTTTTCTGGTGCCCCATTTTGACTCGACTTTTTCGCCAATGGTGTTGAACTGTGAACATTCACCTCACAACTTACACCTCACAAAATCACAATGAAGGTCAACCAAAATACAGGTAAATGCTACACTCCCCATAAACGCACATGTACTGATGAGTAGTAGCCATTTCAACAAGTAAAGCCTTGCTCATTCCATATGAGGCGCATCATGTGAAGCAATACCACGCATGGATGCAAGATCCTGTAAGCTCTCGCCATCACCAGAATCTCACATACTAATATGACCTAGGATATCCAAGAAGCTACAGCTTCAGAGCCCATGACTTTGGATGAGGAATATGAGAACCAGCAATCGTGGCGCACATCGTCTGACAAACTCACCTTTATCGTATGCGCACCGCTTACCGAAGATGTATCACTTGTGAAAGCCGGCACCGCAGATGCAGACTCTCTTATGCGAGGCGACATCAACTTCTTTTTGTACCCTTTTGAATCCGACGATGAAGACACAGAGACAAGCACAGAGGGATGGGTTACAGGTGAAGTGGACGTCATGATCGCATCGCCCTCACATCGCGGTCAAGGTTTAGGGCAAGCAGCAGTTTGTGCATTGCTTGTCTATATCCAAAAGCACCTAAATGAAATACTAGCAGAGTACGGTTCCAAAGAGTTGAAGGGCCTGATGGTCAAGATCAAGGAGGGGAACAAAGGCAGCAGGGCGTTGTTTGAGAAGTTGGGATTCGTGCAGAAGGGAGAGGTGAATTACTTTGGAGAGATTCTCATGACTATTGAGTGGGATGAGATTCTGAGAAGAGATTGGTGGAAGAGAGCAGAGGGGGAGTTTAAAGAAGTGAGGTATGAGATGTGAGAGGGGGAGTATCGATGAGACAGCTATAGTGATAAGCAGTTGTTCAAGGCTTATTTCTGTCACGCCAAGTTGGTGTAATGAATGACCTTTTCCACTATCATTTCCCAATCTGTATTTATTTAGCTGTGAATCATTTCGAACCGTTGAAGCCACGTGTAGCCGTCCCAATGCGTTGATGGGGTCTCTCATCTTCATGCATGTTACCAAAGAAGCTACCACCACACTCATATCATCTTGGTTATTGGACTCGTCGTAGAACTGCACTATAAATCTGTAACATATTTGCCATACAAACCTCTTTATCATGAGCAGGCCACTCTTTTCCTGACACTAGTAGACTAGTTGATAACGTTCAACTGCTCATAGAAGCTAAACAAGCCCTCTTCTTACTATATCTCATGTAAACTTACAAATCATCATATCACAGCTTACCCATCCCCACACATATCCAAACCATTGGCCTTTACATTCACATATCTTCAAGCCATTGACTCTTTTCCCCTCAACCTTGCTTCACACCACAATCATCAACCTCCCTTATCTCTTTGGATCCGGTTGAGTCCCTTTTAGCGTCCCCGGGCTCAAAGCCCACAAATTCCCTACAAAAATACCCTCGCCACCGGGGGTGACTTCAAGCTACGCTCTCAAGCCGTATTGCCACTGCTAATCAAGTCATTTCAACAACACCAAAAAAATGATTCTACAGTCGGAAAATATATTACAATGGACTACGGATTTGCAGGTTGTCAAGACGAGGAAAACCATGTCCCTAGCTTTATTATAGCCACTGAAAACGCAGCCCTTGAATCCCACTTTAATACAACCTTTGCACCTAATGAGGAGACTACCGATGAAGCTGGGGTCAATGAGCAGTTCGTGCCTCTTCGGATCCCTTTTCGCGATGGTGAATGCCTCACTAAAGACTTCAACCCTATCTCTCTTTTCAAGGAATTCATACCAGAAAACGCTCTCTTTTCATGGGTTTCTTGGACTAACAAAGCGGCCCAAAAGGTCAGAGGACCAGCCTGGATGGATATAACAGTCCCTGAGATCTACACTTGGCTGGGACTTGTTATTTACATAGGAATCCACAAAGAAGAAGCTATTCGTGATTATTGGAAGACCTCTACTGACGACGAAGAAGTCCCTATTCATCCCCTTATGCGATACATGCCGCGAGACCGTTTTTTCGACCTTAACCTCTTCATCCGACCGTATGACCCCGATTCCATCGATCCACAAGCTACAGACTTCCGCAAGGTCTATCAGAAGGTCAACCCGTGGTCAAATATCATCAAATCGGCGTCAAATCGACTCTATTTTCCAGGCTCTTTCATCGCTGTTGACGAGTGCATGATCCGATTTACGGGACGAAGTGGCGATACCGTCAAAATGCCAAAGAAGCCAATCAAGGAAGGGTTCAAGATCTAGGCTATCACCGAAGGAGGTTACTTTCTCAACTGGCTATGGCATTCGCCACAGCATATTCTGACATCATCGCAGCTTCGCCTTCAATTTCAAGCAACCTCTGCCGACAACACGATAACGCTAAACCCGACCCAGTCTGTCGTTGTTTCCCTACTAAATACGCTGCGAAAAGCGACATATCACGTATTTCTGGATAACCTCTTCTCGTCGCCTAACCTCTTCAGAGTCCTCCGTGAGCAGGGCTTCGCCGCAACCGGCACATTACGCCTAAATAGCGGCGTTCATCGTGATCTCGTGGAGTTGAAGACCCTAGATCATCAGGGCCGCCTTCTGTGGCACTGGAATCAGCTCCTAAGGCTGCCCACATCAGATCACCTTGTGAGAACCAAATTTCCTGCTTTTCACAGCTATTTTCTGACTTTTTCGTTGAGCTAATGTGTAGCCTAGGTGATGCAATTTGCTTGGAAGGATAGCAAGCTTGTGCTGATGGCCTCAACCAACTACAGCGGCCTCAAGCTCATACAGGCTATCCGACATCAACCTTCCACTGAAGACCGGCAAAATCGACCGCTACGAGCCGCCTTTGGCGATGACCCCGAGCTTCTCGTAGCTATCCCCGAATTCGCAGTCGACTACAATAACTACATGAATTCCATTGACCGAGGGGATCAACTACGGTCTTACAATAGCTGGAGCCACCGGTCTCGGCGCGGTGGATGGTCTGCTATTGCCTGGGGTTATCTCCTTGAAGTCATCATCATCAACAGTTATCTCCTTCAACTTCGCGGTCAATCTGACCTTCCAAAGAGAGTCACAGTACTGAAGAAGTGGCGATCGAAGTTATCTACGGCCTTATGCTCTAGATACGGTCACGAAAGTCAAAGTCGGATTAGAGATAGGCCAGGCCTTTCCAAGGATTTAAAAGACCACAAATTCAACCCCCAAAGGAAGAAGAGGGCCCCTTGTTACGGGTGCCAAGGTCGCAGAATGTCAATACCCTCACAATTCAAGGCAATACCGAATTCCAAAGTGACAAAGACGAGAAGAAGGTGCCTCGACTGCAAAGTACCGTTATGTACACGGAAGCAATGCTGGGACTTGTGGCACAGTTAAATTAGTATGTGAAAATCGAAGAAACGAAGTACCTCTATTGCCACCTTGTCTGATTGGTTCTAACCCTTGTCACGCTAAAAGGGACTCAACCGGATCCAAAGAGATCAGACCACGAGCGGGGTTCCCAAGCTGCATCCACTTGTGCATACAGAATCTCCTCGGTGTTGCACAACGAACTTGACCGGTCTTCCCCTCCGCGGACAAAGTTCCGCTGATCGAGCGATTTATTGGGAATTTTATCTGATCAACCCATTTATTGGGCGAATCTTATCAAATGCCAAGACCAAAGGTGGGATTTAGAGTTAGCGTTTGCTTAAGCATAAATACAAGCATCGAGCCCGACTTCCGACGGGAGATCGCTCCTCTTCAATTTCTAACTAATTCATATCTTCAACATGTATTCCAAGACTATTTCGTTGAGTGTCCTTTTTGGCAGTGCTGCCAGTGAAGTCATTCATGGCGCTGTAGTCTTTAGCCGTCATGGAGATCGTATGTTTTGTCTGTGCAATTGATGAATCTCACTTACATAAATAGGCACTACAAAGTGGTACGGCGCTCAATCTCTCACTAGTCTCGGCGCAGAGCAGAATTTCCAAGTTGGTCGAGATTACCGTGATCGATATCTCGCTTCAGACTCTCAATATCGCATCTTGGGTATTTCTGAGGATGAATACAAGCCCTCTCAGATCTTTGCCAGTGCTCCTGATCAGGGCATTCTCATGAACACGGCTACAGCTTTCCTTCAAGGATTCTACCCTCCTCTTGCTGATCTAGACCCTGAAATCGCTTCTCAGACTCTTAACAATGGTTCAGAGAGTCAGGCTCCTCTTGATGGGTACCAATATGTTCGCCTTCATACCATCAACGATAACTCACCAGACACCATCTGGATTAAGGGCGACGATGCTTGTCCCAAATATGTCACTGCTTCAAAGTCTTTCATGAAGAGCGATGTTTTCGCTCAACGCGAGGAAGATACGACGGAGTTTTACGAGCAATTCTACGATGTTCTCTCCGATGGCGTCTACAACCTTCGTCCCGAGAACATGACCTACAAGAACGCATACAACATCTTCGACCTCGTCAATGTCGCTCGCATTCACAATAGCACCTCTCCAGCCCGCAACGTCTCAAACGCGGACCTTCTTCAGCTTCGAACACTCGCTGACTCTGCGGAACTCGGCCAGAACTGGAACGAGTCTGATCCTGCTCGAGCCATTGGCGCTGAGACTCTTTCTGGTGCTATTCTCAACCAGTTGAATGAGACTGTTACTTCTGAAGGAAAGCTCAAATTTTCTCTTTTCGCTGGAAGCTACGATACTTTCCTTGCTTTCTTCGGTCTTGCGGGTCTTCTTGATGTCTCTCCCAACTTCTACGGTCTACCAGATTACGCTTCTACCATGGCTTTTGAGCTCTTCACCGATGATGACACAGACAGTTTCCCCTCAGACCCAGAGGCAGACCTTCGAGTCCGCTGGCTCTTCCGCAACAGCACAGCTGGTGATCTTGAGACTTATCCACTCTTTGGAACTGGCGAGGACTCTCTCCCTTGGTCAAAGTTTGTGACCGAGATTGAGAAACGTGCTATCACAGATGTTGGAGATTGGTGCACCAAGTGTGGCGCCGAGGAAGATTTCTGTGCCGCCTACAAAGATGATGATGAGAATGCTGAGGGCGAGAGTGAGAACAAGCCTTCCAAGAAGGGTGGCATGTCCAACACCGTCGCTGGTGTCATTGGTGCTATGGTGACTCTTGGTGTTGTCGCTATCGTTGGAGCTGCTGCCTTCGTTATCATGAGACGCAAGCGAACTGTCCCTGCTGGTGAGAAGAGCAGCATTCGAAGTGGCAGCACTGATGGAAATGCGGCCAAGGTTTAAAACTCATACGACATAGAATGACTATATAAAAGAGTGTGTAACTTTAGGCTAATGAATGACGATTGATACTCCCTATCACTGATATCCACTTCAATTTCTCTCCAAGGCAGATGTCTGTCGAGTTGCCCTATCGACGATGTTAAGGGCACCTTGAAGCTTTTCAATATCATGCTCCAGCTCTTTGCGTCTCCTGGCAGTGTTTTCATTCTCCCCGCCAACAATCTTCATCTCATCCTCCGAGAGACTAAGAATGCGGTTGGTGTTGAGGCCAAGAACAGGCCCGTCTTGGCCAGAGATGAAAGACTCAATAACGGTGTTGTTGATGGTACGAATAAAAGCGTCCAGGGAGAGCTAAATAAGTTAGCAATTGTTGAAACTGAAGATATAGCTTACGGTACATACCTTGTAATAAACCTTGAGAACATCGTGGACATCAACAGCCATGTTCTTGCCCAGACTTGGATGGACGGATTCGAAACACTTGGGAAGATCAAGGTGTCCCGGCTCGCAATCCTGCGAAACACTGGTGAATCCCTCATAGAATCGTAGGATTCTCCAACCATGAATCTCGTCCCCAAAGCGAGGTCCAGTAGATTGTAGTCGAACACACTTTGTCTCCATCTCGCACTGAGACTTGCATAGTTCTTCCGTTCTCTGCATGGATTCCTTCCACGAAGCTTCCAAGAGTGCGGTCAACTCTCTCGACAGAGTTGACGTGTCACTTTCCACAGGGCAGACGTCGTTGAGAATGGAGGCAGTGCATCGACTGACTGCTTGTGCGACTCGCGCAAGGTGAATGTTCGCGATGTGTCCCCATTTCTTGACTTGCTCTCGGTACATATCTGGGTAGATATCCGGGTTGATGATTCCATCCAGAAGAGATCCCTGATAGAGCGCTAGCTTGTCTTGAATAGCACCCATAAGATTTCTTGTGTCTTGAATATGTGACAAGCCCGGGAATTCCTTGTCAAGTGTAGCATCGATCCTCGATTTATTGACATTGCTAACACGCGGGGGTAAGTGCTTTTCCTCGGCCCTCGCCTGTGTCTCAAGAGCCAGATGTTCATCTAGCAGGACACGAGGATCAACGTCGATGTCCTCAAACTCCCAGGTACCGCCCCGTGCTCGCATGAACTTGTCAAATTCAGCATTCAATCGACTGACTTCTCTGCGAAGCTCCATGCTATGGTCGAGAAATCCTGGACGGTCCAGAGCGGTTTGTGCCATCTCTTCATATTTTCGAACAGTAGCAACAACAAATTGCTGTCTTGCGGCATGGCTAGTGCGAGGCTCTCCAAGCATAGTCTTCTCGTGTAGTCTCTCTTCAAGGTTATGCTGAATTGTACTGCGGAGTGTTGGGAAGCAATCGCGTATCTTGGAGCTCAAAAGAGTACCGAGGTATGACTTGGCTGCAGTTGAGCCCAGACGGCTTTGAGAAACAGAGTTCCAGGGGCTCTTGCTAAATAGCTTCTTCTCTGCGGCGCTGAGATCGAAAGAATCTGGATCTTTGTCTGCTCGGTTGCGAACCAGAAACCAGCCACCGGTTAGGCGTCCGAGCCTATGAGTAGAGTTACCAGTTGCAATGGATACAATCTGACTCGATATTAGCATGGTTCATAGAGAATATGTGGTTAACTTGCCCTCTTGGTCGCCTCTGGCTCATGCTGCACCATATCGCATTTTGTGAAAACGCCGACGAAGCGGTTTTGCTTGATGGGCTTCTTAGCCAGCCTCAAAATCTCCTGTCGGTCAAAGTCTGTAGGCGCATCGATAACGCAGCTTCAATTGTTAGTATGATCGATCACTATGTCGTGCCAGGCAGACTCACATAACGATGTTGTCTTCATTGTTCATGTACTCCTTGACCATAGCCTCAACCTTGGCTTGATCTGTCTCATTAACAGCAGAAGCATTCTGAAATGTGCCCGGTAGGTCGAGAATACTGAAATAGGAGCGGTGGGGGCCTGACAGCTCGATCTTGAGGACTTCCGCTACGAAATTCTTTCTGTCTTCTCCCAGACCAGTTCGAAGGCCCATGAATTCAGACGATATCTGTGGGTATTAGTTCGTTCCTCTCAAAGATAGAAGGTAACTTACCTCATCAATGACCTTGGCAAATCTCTCTTTGGTGAGAATCTTGCCGCTGCACTCATAGTTCTTGATGTTATCAGATGCGGGATCCAAACCAGGGACATCGACTTCAGCGGGATCAATAGTGATGCGGAATGAATCGTCACTGTCTGGTTCTGTGCGACGAGAGACAATGCGTGTGGGGAACCGAGTGCAGCAGCCACTGTCGACTGGGAATGGGATTCCAGTCAAGCTTTGAAGGAGAGACGATTTTCCAGAAGATTGCCCTCCCACAATGATGAGCTATCACTTATAAGTACTTCGAGAGTCCCAAAGTCCTAAGATTACATACCTGAGGAATGCTCAAGTCACCGGCACCAAAGGATTGCAGGGCATCAATTGCATCAAACAGAATGCGGTTGTGCTGACTATCAAAGGGGTCTTCAGGCATGATCTCTTGATTGAAATCATCACGAGGTCGAGGTGAAGAAACTGAAGTTGGAGAAGGATCATAAAACACGTCTCCAAGACTGGAATCGGTTGGAAACTTTCCAATCACTTTTCTAGGGCTCTCCTTGCCGGAATTAAGGCTATCAAAACCTTTGTAAGGCGTTCGGGGAGGAGTATCAAGAGCGTGGGGATGCATAGAGAGAACTTCAACAGGACCAGCCATGATGAATTGATAAGAGTAATAGATGAAAAATGAAATAACAAAGGAAAGATTCAGACAAGGGTATCTTGATAGGAAATTGAAGCTGAGAAATGGATTGTCCTCTATGACTGTTGGCGGGACTTGGGCAGACCCACAACTTTCAGGACGACTTGACTATCCCATCGTCGCCAGCCATCTTTTCTGTAGATTGAAACAAGCCCACGGACTTTGCTGCCATCGCCCCAGCTTCTCATGCAACTACGCGCCGGCCATCGGCTCACCTCACTTGGAGTCAAGGGTTTATTCAGCTCGAGTATATCTTTTTCCATATCTAGACATCTCGGGAAGCAGTTTCGGGCAAAGACCTTTCTTGGCGTGTTAGAGATGACTTCTCAGCCAACAATTGAGACATATCGGCTGTACGATGCAGGTGGTTGAGACCATTGTCGACCAGCATAAAAGCAGAGATAGGAACCAAAATAGTTTCAAGATAGCATAGAGTTCAGGTGAAGGTCAAGAAGGAATCAACCGGCAGGTTTCGAAACATCAAATTTTGATCTCATTGGCCGCTTTAGCATATGCTGTTGGTTGCTGCAAGCACTCAGTCAGCTATCTGCAGGGGTTGAGCGCATAGCTGAGAGAGGCAAGAGATAACTCAAAGAGGCAGTTCGCAAGATGAGATGTTTTATCTTATCGATCAATTTCCCTGCAGTTTTAGAAACGACAGGCAATTGTTTTGAGTTGCATTTATGACAGGCCGGGGTAGCAAGGCTGCTCTCAGCTGTGCGAGAACTTCACTGTTGAGGGAGATGTTGATACCGGGACAAATCTCGCAATCAAGACCGAGATTGACGACACTGCGACTTGCAAGCGCCGTCGATATACAAAGGTGACAAGATCCCAGAAACAACGCATCCCAAGGGTCGTTATAATGGTCGGAGGAGAAACACATCAACCAACAACCAACAACGGCGGTTGTTTAGCTCGAACAGCCAATCATATTTGACCATGCCGTCTTCAACTTGAACCCAGCGAGGTGTCTCCAAGTCTAGCGTTGTTGTCACTGCCATTTTGGCCTTTCAGGAGCTTTATCAAGGGCTAAGGGATGAAAGAAAACGTAGGATAGCTTCAGATAATTTGGGGTGAACTTAGCCGGTTCTTTGATGAGTCGCTTCATCGTGCATAACCGTGCTGTAGGCTGTAGGTTGTAGTTTGTAGCAAAGCTTTGCAATAGTTGATCATAGGCTGCACACAAGACTGAGCTGGAGTTGGTGAGAGCTACTACAAGCACGAAACCTTCATCGATGTGATATGAGACAAGACTTATTTTTTCGTGCATGGCAAATACATAACTTGATAATGAACTGAAGAAAGTGGATATCATTTTAGTAACTTGTTGATGAAAGATCAGGATGAACGAAATGGAAGGAGCAGGTGAAGCCATTGAGGACAAAATTATGGTATAGGGTAACCAGCCCCACCTTGAAACAGCGGCGTCACTTTCAACTGAAGCTCAAAATTTCAACATTTACATCACCAACGACTTGACGGCCGTTGCATCACCACATCACAAACCGCAGTCTCGATTCTGCGCGCTCTACCAAAATGAACACGATGTTATCTTCTATCACGCGCCTCGCGCGCCCAGTCTTGGCCAAGCCTCTCGCTCAATCGCCCAGGTAAGCTCATCCACATGCCTCTATCAAACCATCACTAATTCCATCAGGACATTCACAACCCTCGTCCCTCTCCGACCATCGCTCACTCCTATGAACGGCGCTATCCGACGAACAGCTCTCCCCTCAAGCTTCACCCCTTCGGCAGCCGCATCAGCCGATATCGTTCCTTCGAGCGCCATCTCAGCACACCCTGCCCTCGGCGATATGCAGATTCGCTGCGGACCCCGAAATACCATGAACGGACATACGAGGCTGGTTCAGAAGCGCAGACATGGGTTCCTATGTCGTAAGCGAAGTAAGACGGGGAGGAAGATTCTCCTCAGAAGGAAGATCAAGGGCCGAAGGCATATCGCTCAGTAAACCTGTGAGTGTGGCCTGAGGAGGTTGGAGGGCATGTGTCAAATGAAGCATGAGCGAATTGTGTACTATACCAGAGAAGAGAGCGGAGACTTGGGTGCAGATGCCTTAGTCTCTCTCGTGATACAAATCTGTACAAAGACCTACCAAAAGAAACAAATGATCTTGCATTCTCACATCTCGGCGGAGTACCGAACTTGCATATTGCAGCTGAAGTCTAAACCAGGGGAAAATATCACGCACTTTTACGAAGGACCAGTTCCAGAACATTTCGGAATTTGACAAAGGCTCACAGCCTGATGACGCTGGTCGATGTCGGCGTTGCAGCAAGGCCAGCAATGCAGAAAGCTCCGAACTATTCGCACCTGACTTCGGGGAAAGGCTCAAATTAGAAAGACGAGATTCAGTTCCGATAGACAGATGCAGTTCCTGATTCGGATTCACCGGCGCTACCGTTAGTCAACACCATCACGATGTGCGGATAGTTCGAAACCCCGCATTCTCAACTGAGAATCACAGGCTTCTTTTCAGGCACAAAGCACTTTGGCTTGGGTCTTATTCCTCGGCTTGGATTTTCTGGTGTGGTGGCCTGCATGTTCTTTGGTGTGCCGATCATCAGGTACGCAGTAAGCGGAGAAGCAGGCTGTGAATTGGAGATGTCTATCACTGAGATTTGTGAGGTACCGCGATGAATGAATCGATAAGAGACAGTTGGACGCAGTAAACCAATTGACAATGCTGATAAAGAAATACATGGTTTTTGACTATCTGATCACAAGTCTATAGATGCAATTGCTATTATCATGGATGGCTATCATCTGGCCTCAGCTATCGAAAGTGATGATGATGACACTAGCGTCCAAGAGATGCAGCTTATGCCGGCCCGCCTTGCATTAAGAGGATTGAGATGGTGTGAAAGGTGATGAAAAAGGTAGGTGTCAAGACTTGATAATGCAGCTGAAATGTAAGATGTGAAATAATTCAAGTAATCAGAGACATTTCATGTGATGTTGTACTACCCATAATCTCATGTTCAATCAACACCATATTTTGACAACAAAAGAAAAACGAATATACTTGGATATCTTTCGTCTGATACAAATGCCAGATTGACATTTAATTAATCGAGTAGATAACCTCGATGCAGTATTACCGCAATTACTGCACTTCCTGGGTTAGGTATCGTGTTCCCCAGATATCGGCACTTGACTACTACTCCAGATCAGTTAAACCGGTTTTCCCACACATAATCAAACCCCCCACCTGACAAAAGGTCCCTTGTCGATAAAAAAAGTAAACCTTGTCAACTTGTAGAGTCAAACGCTGCACGCAATGGAAAACTTGATAGCGGTCAAGGCTGAACTGAATTGAGCCGAGAAGGTTGCAACATGTTTCGGGGTATACTTCCGTTGATCGGCTCTGCAAGTGATAGAGGTGAATGTTTCTGTGAAAGATGGTTGGTCAGTCGACTCGATATAGCTCGGGCGGTAAATCGTAACGTTTTATCTGGCAGTTTGTACTATAATTGGTTTGCTCATCACTGTGACACCAGAACTGTTTTCTAATTATTGGATATCGGCCAACCACTCTTACGATTCACACGAATCACCAGACTATTCTTCCCATTTTTTTTTCTTTTCTCCCCTACTACTACTAGGCCCTGATCTGTATTGAACAGTAAGTTAGATGTGGAGCAACTTGCGGTACTTATTTTTCTGTGCATAACGCGTGTGTACCTCAGTAAACCCTATTCGACTAGTAATGCAGCGTGGGTCTCGTCGGATCGGTCGGTCCAGGCAGCCTCGTTGCTGACTGTCATGCCCAAGGGAGCTAAGTTAGCCTTGTGACGATTTCACCACCTTCTGCCACACAAAACGCGTACCTGTGATAACTGCAGTGACTATGTCAATGTCATTGAGGACCCTGACCCCAAGGCCCGAGGCCGGCACACGAGCCACGATTAAAGCTATTCCCAACGGCTGTGCCTTGGATGAAGACTCTGCCGGCGATGATGACGAATCCTTCCCCTCACCGACGAATATGCCGCCCCCAAGCTCGAGACCGAGGACTCTATCGCGGGCACCGCTGCCAGCACTAGAGAAGAAGAAGCCTATATATACGAGGTGGAATAATGATATGATCAGGATGATGCTAGAGTTGTACTGCGAAGCTCGTAACAGGGACGAATTTGGCAGTGAGAAGAAAGTCGATATGAGGCGAGTGTATAGAGATATAGCTGCTAGGCTGTCAGAAGAGTTCACCCGCACCACCTTTGACTATAAGAAGGTGAGGAGAAAGATGGAGGACTTACTGAAGATTTGGAAGGTGTTCCTCGCTATCGACGGCGTTAGCGGCACTTCCTATGATCATGATACTGGGTTTATCCTGACCAGTGACGAGCTGTGGGATTACTTCGTTGACAAATACGCTGCGCTAGCTAAGCAGATTAAACAGCACAGACTGAAATTCCGTCAGCTTCATGAATAAGCTTTTGAGGGCAAGGAAGAGGTCAGACTTACCGCAATCGAGGCTACAGATACTGAGGGGCTTGCGGCATTGACTACCAACCTAGTCTCGAGCGATGATAAAGATCTGGAAGAGGAGGAGGGAGGAGGAGAAGAAATAACTGTTGTTAGCAGCCGCGCTGTGACGGCGACTCCGGGGCCTCCCTCCAGTCAAGCTGCAGCGTTGGAAACAGCAAAAAAAACGGCGCCATGATGCCTCTGTTGCCTCATCACAGAGTACGCCGTTGCAGCCGGCCAAGAGGTAACACAGAGCTATTCCTAAAGTCCCAGGTCAGCTTGGAAATATCAGTAAAACCCTTACAGCTATACTCGCTACTTATCAGGACCGCCGCGCAGTCGGGGCTGCAGATATGGAAGCTGCAGTCCGTGATATTAAAGATCGTTTTGGGGAGACGGCGTTGGAAGATGAAGTTGAACTGTTCAAAGACTGATTATTCCTTCATCATAATAATGTTATAAGATATAACAGTTCGGGGGATAAGTATAAAGAGAGGCTGTTTAGAAGACATACCGTAGAGGCTTTGGGGGCAACTCCTAGAGAAGATACGCAAGCGGGCAGTTTTCTGAGTAATTTGTTAGCGGCAGAGGATGAAATATACATTTCCTAGATGGCAGAAATGAATAAATGAAGAAAAACCTTTCATTTGGTCCTAAAAGGTCATAAAATGAAGAAATCCTCGATGTGGAAGAGCTAGGTTGTAGATTGAAATGGTGATGCAGCTGCGTTGGTGTTGAGGCTGAAAAAAAGCCGGCCTCGTAGATCATGATGACCCGATCGGGTTATCAGCCAGGTGACCCTGATCTGCCCCCATTACTTACTGCAGCAACATCATGATCAAATCTGGTCTAAAAAAATCTAAATTTTGTATTTATAGTATTTAGACTGAAAATAGTAATTAAAATTTATGGCGGATTTTTAAATGCTAAAATGACAATATAATTGTAATACAGATAACTATACTCTGTTTTGGGTATCTAGGCCACCGATACAGCGCACAGGCCCTGTAACCCCTCTACTAGCCCCTCTATGGCAGCCACCTAAAAAAATGGCCTGCCCTCCACCAAGAGGTAAAGTTATGATATCTTGACTCTTAAGCCGGATGAGAAGGCTGTAATTTAATTAACTCGCCGCAACATAAAATAGATGGCAGACCATAACAATGGCTACACGGATCGATAGCCTGGAAGCAGGAGAGTTCACTCCAGGAATTTAAAGAAAACTGGATGATAAATGAAAAAGTTGCAATGTGATGTATAAACAATACCAATCTTGCAAAATAGCCTTGTAAGATTCATCTCTACGGGCTGTGTGAGATGCCTTTGAGATCGGCTTTTCAAGGGAGATAAGGGTCATATTTCCTAGCTAGCTGCTTTTTTCAACACCACAACCTTCTTCCATCATCATCACGACCACCTTCAGATAGGGAAATTGAGCGCCTCAAGCCTGCGAAGCTCACTGATGAGCCTGTTGACTTCCCTGACCCCAGCACGATATTCTTCATGAGCTTCCTACTGTTCTTTTGCAATAGTTGACCTCAAAAGTAAGGAATTTCCCGATTTCACACACTTATCCGCCCAGTCTCTGACCTTCTCTAAGATTTCCCTGTCTTCTTCAGTTGCCTCATCTTCTTCAGCCTCGCGGCAGCTGCTGATGAAGTTCATTAGCCCTGTACAGGCATAGATGAACAGGATCTGCTTATGGATAGAATATTCTGGCGCGCCGCAACAGAGGATACGGAATTTCCTCTTGACCCGGCCAAAGGCGAGCTCAACGATAATCCTGAGACGGGATTGACGGAGGTTATACAACTCCTTCTCGTTCTGAGGTCCATCGTGAGTTATTTTCCAGTCATCGAGATGATATCTAACGCCGGCATAGGGAACAATAAGTCCCTGATGAGATCCAAAGCCGGCATCGCCAACATAGAATCTATTTATCAGTATTTTGAGACTCTTAGAAGAGGCATGCCGCATCAGCGAGGTGTCATTGACCGAGCCCTCACAGCCGGCAAGGACGTATGAGAAAGTCCTGTCTAGGCGTACGGCACAGAGCACGTTTTGGGAGATTAGGGACTTCCTGTTATACCATTTTCTCTGCTGCTCACTGGGAATATATGCAGCGATGTGAGTTCCGTCTATGGCACCGATACAGCCGTGGAAATACTGACTGCTTCGCCTAGTTATCGTCTCCCGGGAAATGAAGCTATCGTCAGGCTGCCGAACGAAGTGTACGTGCAGCTTGAGGA
>SRZU01000228.1:0-84776 GCA_013183765.1 Fusarium xylarioides | reverse complement strand
CCGAAGGCGGTGAGAGCCCCCTACGGATACGGAATAGCCTTCTTTGGGTACAACCTCTTCGACCCACTTATACGAATGTATCGACTTTGCAGCCCGACGAATTTCACCGGGCTTGCCGATCAGGCCCATAATGGAGTAAACAAGGGGTCCTCTTCTTTCGGAGGAAACGGTCGGACGTAACGGTACTTGAACGTTGCACTTCTCTCACTGTCCTCGTCATGTTGGTCCAACAGAGCAGACAGAGCACGCACGGGCGCGGCTCTCTACTCGGAGCGACTCAGCAAACAATGAAACCAACTTGTCGTAACACTCAGCTCACCCTGCGTTTAACAAACGTCAAAGGGTATAGCCAAGAAACACACGGTAACATCGTAATCTTCAGCAACGAAACACAGAGAGCCAAGAGAACCTATAAAACAACGGCCTCTAGCCTGAATAGGGTCTGGGCGGCAGTTGGCCATGGTCATTATGACAGCAGCTTTCACTGCGACGACACGAGGGGGCTTTACTATTGCGTTTCATTGCTAGTCTGTGCAACGTGAAGGAGAGAACAGAGAAGGAAAGTTGACCCGTTCACGCGGGGAACTCTAAAAGTTCTCTTGTCTTGGAGTGGCATTGACTGCGAGCTTTGGTAGCTGAGGCCCTTGATATAATCTCCACTTGGACAGAAGGAGATGAGACAAAGTTGTCGCTTCGGAGTGTGATGGAATAAGCAAAGTCCAACTATCACTAACAGCATCTCCTCGGTATGTTTTCTGGAGACTCTCCCTGCTGTCGCGTGCCCGTCAACTCTATCCGTACATATGTACATGTGCATGCATACCTCGTCTTGCACATGTCGAAACTGTCTCGTCTTCCTTCTCGCTTCCGTAGCAGTGGATTACAATACCTTGCCTTGCCTGCTTGCCTACCGAGAGCGGATACGATACGATGTGCGATGGTACCTTGTCCTTTTAGGGTATGATCGGCAAGCCCGGCGAATTTCACCGGGCTGCAAAGCAGCTACATTCGTATAAGTGGGTCGAAGAGGTTGTACCAAAAGAAGGCTATTCCGTATCCGTAGGGGGCTCTCACCGCCTTCGGGGATGACTTTGACAGCGATTTCAGCCGCCCCGATCAACGTGATCACAGCCAGAGAGGCCAAGTTGACCGACCCTTGAATTGATGATAATTCCCCTGCTAAAAGTCAGCTTTTGATAGCACAATCAAACAGAATGTCACACCTAGGAACCCCGACCCCCCTCCCGACCCGGCCGAGAACGGTGCGACCGTCGCTGCAGCCTGATGACTCGTCACAGCCCCCCTCTTCGTCACAGCTTCCTTCCTCGCAGTCAACAAGTAACCGTTGGACCTCGCAACAACACTTCCTCTTCATGGACCTTCTTCTCGCAGCCAAGCGGGCTCAGAAGCTAAATTCGAAGAAAAAGGCTGTGTTGAAGCCGGTTTTCGAGTCGTTCATCGCCCCCCTCGAGGAAGCCTTCCCAACGATAAAATGGGATTACCGCCGGGTCGAATCGCGGTTCACAGTTATAAGGGATAACTACCGTGTATATCAGGAGATGGCCAATATGACAGGGAGTACGGAAATTGCAGAGGAAGGAAGGGTGACTATTAGTCGGCAACAGCAGGCAGACTTACGGCAGATGTATCCGCGGGCGGCGGCGAGGGTAATAAAGGACGGCATTGGTGTTGATGAACACATAACAGTCGATAGGTGGCATGAGATCTTCTCCAACGACCGACCGGCAGGGAGGTTTATCACCGAAGCCGGCGATGACGATGCCTTCGCTCGTCACCAAGGAATGCCGCCGCCTACAGTAGAGAGGGCAGTCTCCTCTGGTGGCTCGGAACAAGAGGCAGTTCGAAATCGTTACCCGGCTGAGGCAAATAGCGAACCGAGCGGCGATGAGCTTCCTGAAGAAGTCCCAGTCGAGGAGCAGGCTACACAAGCAAGTCAGCAAGTTGATGACGATGAAGTCGATGAGCCACTTCCTATTCCTTCTCCGGGGCCGTCACAGACTCCTGTGACGGGCAGGAGGAAAAGGACGGCTGCAACGCCAATACCACCGAATGAAGTAATTCCTTTCCCTCGGAGCAAGAAGAAGAAGACGGCGAGAGGAAGCGGCGGTGATATTGATGATCTGAAGGAGCTATTCATGAAGAGTCAGTCATCTACTCATAATCATGTAATATCCCCACGGCCGGTCGGGGCAGAGGACTTGCAGGGTGCGATCAGGGACTGTACCGAGCTCTTCATGGAAGATCGGGGCGTTGATTTCGTGATGAGGGTGACAAAATGGCTGCAGTCAGATATAAGTAATGCCTTGGTCTGGAACTCCTTCAAGAACAGGGAAGTAAAGGAAGCTCTCGCGGACTCATCAATATAGAATATGTGGTGTTGATGAAGAAATAAGTGTGCCTTCTGTGGTGTTATGAGGGGTCAAAAAGTTGAAGCTTCTGTGATGTTGTGAGGCTTTGGAGATATCCTTTGTAGCTGCGGCTTTCAGCCTTGACCGCGGGGTAAATTTCCTAACTAAAACGGGATTAGATCACGCACAGATAATATTCTGACAGGCTCTGATTGGCCAGAAATTTTTAGCGCGGGGTATTCTTGACGCTAAAATGAAGCTAGTCCAAAAAAATGATGTAATCTCAATCTAGCTCTTGCGAGCTCGAGATAGCTTCTCTCTGATCAGCCTCATCAGAGATAACCTCAATCTCATCACCTTCTTCAACCTCCCCCACAACGCTCCCTTCTTCATCAATTTCCTCACTTTCAGAGTCATCTAGAAGCTCCAAATACGCTCGATAAGTAGCCCAAAGCCAACTTGCAATCAGACTTCTCATATTTATCCCAGATCTCCCTGTTACAACCATATCCGCACGGCGGCGAGCTCCCTCGAGAGCACGGATTTCCCAAGAAGGAAGACCTTCTTCCTCGTGCCCAAGCTCCGGCTCCTTCCCTCCAAAAGCGAGGAAGTTATACAGACCGGTCACAGCATAGATTATCTTGATCTGATTGCTGAAGGAATATTCAGGTGTGCTGTTTCTTATGATCTTCCACTTCCTCTTGCACCGACCGAAAGCCTGCTCTACGATCGTTCGAAGCTGGGCATGACGGAGGTTATACAATTCCTTCTCATTCACAGGTCTTTTCCCTGCATCGCCCCAATCTTGGAGATGATATCGGACTTGTGAGAAGGGAATCAGGATTCCTCTTCTTGACCCAAAGCCGGCATCAGCGAGGAAGAATCTCCCCGGCGGGACTTTGAAGGTGCCGTTATGAGCATATCCTATTAGTGTTGCATCATTAATAGAACCCTCGGCGCCCGCAAGCACGTACAGGAATCGTCCCTCGAAGTCGACTGCGGCAAAGATATTCTGGGAAACCGTCTTCTTTCTTGACCAGAATCTCTGCTGGTGAGCAAGAGGAATAAACGCAGGTATGTGTGTGCCATCTACAGCCCCGATCGCGCCGTTAAACTGACAAAATTTGGTGTTTAGCTCGACCCGTGGACTGACGTACGTGTGATCCGGCATGCGAATGAATCTTGTGTGTAAATAACGCATAAAGTCGATCAGGTAAGAGAAGATGCCTGACACGGTACTCTGACTGACTTTGAACCGATAGGCTGTATTCCTTTGAGGCTCGCTGTAGGCCATTATCCACAAGAAGATCATCAGCTTCAGCTCGAGTGACTGATGCCAGCTATCGCCCGCCTCAGTGTTGTTCTTCAACCACCAAGAAAGTCAATAAAAGTCACCTTTATCCATTCGAAATAGGTCGTTGAACATCACATCCAGGGCAGCCAATAGCCACGAGGTGTAGGCCCGAGAGTCAGCAAGGATATCAGCGTAGGGCCGCCGGGTGAGTGGATCGTCCCTGCGGCGAGGCTAACGGTGATACTGACGGCCGAGGCTATCTAGGAAGGCCATGATAACAGCTAACCGCCGCAGCTGTTGATCGTTGAAGTCGTCGATGATGATTCTATGGATGAAGTCATCATGAAGGCCTATTTGTGAGAGATATCCCTCATACATGGTGTTTTCAGTCAACTATGCTTTTGCACCCGGCATTCAAAGCGGCAGAAAACACCAAGAAACAGGGATATTGTTTGGCATCTTGCCCTCATCTAGCAAATCGTGGGCCCCCCTGCTAGCTCGGTACATCGTTGGCTTGCACAAGGGCTGCTGAGTCACTTATCCATCATTATGTTGAGATTACGGTGAGAAAACGGGCCCCAAAATGGAAAGGTCAATCAGCTGACCTGACTTATGCAACCTTCCCGGCAGAAATCGACTTCCCGCCAGTTTTCACCGGGCTTGCCGATCATACCCTTATTAGCCTAAGGAAACCTGGTTAGGCTGAGGTTACCTTTGGGCCGCCATCGTTTTGTCTCCCCTTCTCTTCTGGTACTTTTTTTTTCCTTCCGCGCGAGATGGAGCCGGCTACGGATACAAAAGGGCTCAAAATGGAGACCCCAGGAGCAATGACCAAGGGGGACCAGGGGGGAATGACTTGTGACAGTTGTTCCAGAAGCCTTCGACGAAGGAAACAAGCCCCTGTTTTGGTGGGTCACTTGCATTCACGTTCACTTTGGTGCAGCGAGATCCGTGAGAGACTGGGAGTGAGGCTGTCTCTGATATTTCCTTCTTTTGTGTCCTTTTTTGCTTTTGCTGAAACACTTTTGACTCGCGATTCATGGCCACAGAGTCAGAAACCTCAGTTACCTTTCGTTTCCTCTCTTTTCTTTTCTCATCAATAATTAGCCCGCAAATACAACCTACCTAGGCGATCCCTTGATATGGATTCACAAAAAGTCCTCGTTTACTTCACTTACCTGGAACAAGACCCGAGTATCATTTGTCAAAGGATATTGCGGACGTCAAGATGAGCCCACGACGTGGTTAACCCCTGGAAATCGTGGTCAAGGCACCGAAACGAGTAGGTCCCACGATCTCTATCCCTGCACCCACGCGCCGAGAAAGAGTGTTTGACAGGCGACAACCGCGGCAATGCAAAGCAAAGCAGGCAGGCAACAGAGTTCAGTTTCTTCCACGTGTGTTATCGTACATAGCATTGCTTATAATCTTAGTCTAGATCGTATACCAAGCAATAAGAGCTGAGAATTAAGGATCTGACTAGCTGTGAGTCCGTTGCTCTTGGCAATGAGTCCGAATGTCAACATGGCGCTGTAGATCAATGCTTGGGATCTTCAATACATGACATATGCACTGTACATGCCGCAAACACTGCAGCATCACCCGCAGCACATGACCTGTAAAAAAATATGGGATTCTTTGGCCGAGGCCTATTGTATGTACGGATACTGTAGGCACTCGGCACTGTAAGATCCTACTCGACCAACCAACAAGCATGCTGCCGATACGCGTTGCATCGTTCAACCCCCTGTCAGTGTATCTGCAACGTTGATAAAGATCAGCGACGAATCAGACTCTGCGATTAACGACTGTCAATTAATCAACTTCTAACTCGTCTGCTGTTTGTGTATGTACAGTATCCGTACGCATTCATCACCAATGTGAGCCTCCCTATTAACAAACGTCATGTCAGCATAAGATGACTCGGCTCGGCGCGTTCCCTCCTCTCCCTCCCTCTGAAGATCATGATACCTCAACACCCCCTCCTCGCCCGCTGTCCATAATCGTTAGGAACGTGGAACGCCGTTGCAATGAGATAAACGGACACTGGGCTGCATCTGCCTGCATATGCAGCTTCTAAAACACTCATCGGTTAACGACTTCTAAGGTCTAGTTCACGACGATCACTCGCCCTGGGCTCCACGTCTTGTTCTCTCTTTACTCCGCCGAGTTTCTTTTCTCCTGCTTGTTTTTGATAAGCCACGATCATCTTTCATACACCTCCAGAAGCCTGGGGGTCAAAAAGAAGAAAAAAGAAGCAGCTGAGTCCTGAGTCTCGGGAATCCCGGCCAAGGGAGGCCAAGAAGTGCTCGTGGCTATGGACTTGGACTCGGAAAAAGCAATTCACGGTCATCTTCACGCCCCCACCTCGGGCATGTGCCAGCTTCCTCCAGGATCGTTGTCTGCGTGAATCTTCTACTGGGTCCCAGATCGGTCCCGAAGCGAAGTCTAGTCGGTGATGCAGATGCATAATGCCGTTGCTATCCCTTCAGCTGATCCCCCCAGCCATTAATACAAGTGGAACAACGCTCACTCTTGAGTCGTACTCGTCTATCAGCTCGGTGGATCGGCTTCAATCCTGTTCTTGCAAAGGGGGCTTTCTGCTTGTCTCGCTCCCGAGGACTTGTTTCAGCGTTTGCTTCTTCGCGTTGTCGTCTCTTCCCTCCCGGCGATCATTTGGTTCCGTTGGGCCGGATTTTCACGGATCTACCGTACGTCAAGACATATGTTTGGTATGATCTCCTGCCAAGCGATGACAGGTCGTGTGTGTGTGTAGGTCTCAGACAGTGGCATAGCTCGATATGACGATGGAGCTGCAGGCACGAGATAAAGGCATTGCATTTGTGGTTCACCTTTGACGCCAGATATCCCAATGGGGCGAAGGGATTGCTTCATTCAGTTTGGATCTGACTTTCAGCCTCGATCAGGTTCCATTGAGGCTTGATGGCGATCTTAAAGGGGCAATCTGGGGTCGCGTGATGACCGTTGAGTTCTGGAGGTTGGTGTTACACAAGTGACGATCTCAAGGGAGTGAATCTCTACAGTTGGCGTAGAGACGAGGTCCGACACATAGCAATAGTTTGTCGAGCTCGTACTACTCTCCCTGTTTGTTCAGCCGCATCATCGATAAGCCAAGAGTGAGTGAGACCTGATTAGAATGCGATGTCTTTTCTGACATCGTCAACGATCTACCGACAGCTAAGCTTGATGTGTCTGCAAGCTATCATTTATGAGGAGTCATATTGAGAAGCAATGAATGCCCTCGATAGTTCATGGCTGAATCAGTAACCTGCAGGTGGCTGGCTTCCTGAATACCCTGCACTAAACATCATGCAGTTGTCATGAACTTCAAGGAAAGTCGTCATGGCTGAGATTATGTTGAGCCCAAAGACACTCCGGAGCTGTTCCGTGTCCTATCAGCCATTGCCTTGCCAGTTTCATAGCACGAAGGGATATCCTTTGTCTGTATTCAGTCTGTCTTACTCGCCTTCCAAGTCGAGAATTTCGTATGGAGGAGCAAAAGCGGGACTATGGGAGAGAGCCGTCCGAGTCAGCCCTATCTCAGGCACTACAGAATGAGTTCGATGTGACGATCAATAGTGGGTGTGAGTCTTTAGTCCAGAGCCGGTGCTTCATTGCCTATTGCTAGCTGAAGGTCACTCAAACCCGATTCAAGCCGGACGAAAGCTCCCGGGCTCATGTCAAGTTTGTCTGGATGAATTTATGAAGACGATGAATCCTTCCGATATCGGTGAGGGTGGTATTCTTGTCAAAGAGAATGTCCCAAGCCATGATATTCAGGTAGACCATGGAGTAGTCCCAGGGATTGTGGCACAGGCTGGGTCCGTTTGAATTGTAGGGTAGGTAAGTCAGCAACAAATACCTGGCAAGGCAACATCACCAGAACAAGCCTTTAAAAAATTGGTTGTGAGAAGATGAAAAGGTTTCTTGTAACGTTTATCATATAGAAGTCACTCTCTACAGAGCCAAGTAGCTGATGTTGGAATCAAATTGCCCGTCGTTGTCAACGAAAATGAAATCTTAAGCCTGGATATCCAGTTGTTGGACACCCCGTACATACAAGTAACTGCCCCAGGAATAGCCTGTAGATCCGGGCTCTCCGTGGGCTGGACCCGGCAGTTGAGGCCAGCATTCAGCTAATGCCGTGGGTTCTGTGGGTATAACCGACGACATATTGCTAATAGACATTTACAGATCTTCAAGTGAAGTTGAAGATCGTTTGATCTTTCGAGCCAAGGCTAACTTGGAGCCACGTGTGAGCCTACACATATGATCTGGACAATTGGAGGCTGATGCGTGGCAGGGCAATGGTCTAGGTTAGCTTAGTTCATCTGGGCTGACAGATGTACCGCCTCACTCTTGTTAGTCAAGGCATCAAGGTGTTCGAGGTGTAGATGCTTATCAGTTGTTGACGATTTGTAATGGTTACACTAGGGCTTTGAGTCAAATACACGCACAAAAACAGGTACATGATTTCTTGAATCTTGTATAACTCACTCATCATCTCTGTCCTCACCCCATCACCCAACATGTCCTACCTTACCTCAAACTTCCTTTACCTTCAGTAGCACCCGACCCGTCCAATTCCCTTTGAGGCCCCGCCATTGACTACGGCAAGGCGAACCTTCTCCACCAAATCGCTAAACCCTGGCGCGGATAGTGGGCTCTTAGCAGCGTTTAGGCGCTGTGTTTGGCTGGTTTTCGGCCTCCGGTGGGCTCATCTATTGTCCCCCTCAGGGAGCAAGAAGACTTGAGACTTTAGAAGAGGATGCCAAAATAAAATTGGAAAAGAACCCTAAACTAAGGCTAGAGTTTGCTCAAGTAATTTTATCACTCAGGATATAGGTCCTACGTTTTCTTGCTTCTCTAGCCCCCCCACGGCCACGGGATGCAGCTCGGCAGCGGCGGGTCTGTGCTGGCACGTTGAGGGGATTGATTGGTGCAAGAGCCGTGTTTGGATTCAGCCTTGTTGAGGTTGATAACACGATAATGCCTGGAAAACGGCGGTTGGAGCATCAGTGGACGAGTTTAAGCGAAGTGTTTAATGTAGATCAATATGAGGAGGATTATGAGGGCTTGGTCTGCTGATGTTTGAGCGAGAGTACTGGTACGTGCAGAGTCAACAAAATTAGACATTACAGGAGACGTGCATTTAAAGATCAGCGAATGTTGACAGCTACAGAGTATCTTATGCTGAATTATGGACCCTGAAAAACAAGCCTGGAGCCACACAATCAAGGTCCCGTCCCCTGTTCAACAGCAACTGTCAATGGCAAGTCATCTCTTGCAGGCAACAACAGCCAATTGAAGTCTCTCCCCTCAGCTTTATCATCCAATGTGTTATTGTCTCGTGGCAGTGCATGAGGCAGCCGCCGTCTTACAGGGGCGTAGGCGGCAGACATGGGGGATATCTGGGGCTCTGTTGAATCGTCTAGGGAGCTGGGAGCCTAGCTTGGGTAAAGTAGCTCCAGTTTGACCAGCCGTGTGACTCTTCTTTTTACTTGATGTGTTAACTCGAGCTCTGGTCGAAAGTAACACAGGATTACATCCATAGCTCCATTGTCTTTTCAAGATGTATACAATGTGTATTGTTGAGCTTGAGGTGACTGCAGAATTGTGTATTTCTGAAACATGGTGGGCTCATAGAGTTCCATATCTTGCGTACTGTACAGCTCAAGTTATCATCTTTTATTTAGTACCTACCTAGGTAGGCTATCGTACCGTGAATGTTAAGGTATTGTTGTTTCCATGCATGCGTTACGTGCCCGCCAAGGTACAGTGCAGACTTTAGGTACTCAAGGTCAGCCCCCGTCTTACTCCATGTCGTACTCACCTCACCTTGCTCATTGATACCATTGGCTGCCTGCAGTCTACATCAAACAACTAAGCAGGCAGCTACCGCCTCAGCCTTAATTTTGAACTTCTCTTCTTCCATTCTCAAACATTCCAGATTTTCTCCTCTTCTTTCTTTTCTTATCTTTACAGCGTCTCCTCGATAGTTGCTTGATCGCCTCCCAAGTTCAGCGAATATCCTCTAGACCGCTTCTCCCATCTCCCGTGCCTTTCGTAGGTCTTTATCAATATCGTCTCCTCGCTCGCACGCGATCTCTCTCTACGTCTCCGTCTCCCTCCCCACCCCCGCTCCGGCTGTCCCATCCGCACATCCGCAGAGCTATCGCCCGGTCCCTGCGTGTTCACCACTTATCTTTGCTTGCTTGCTTGCTAGCTCGCTAGCTGTTGAGAAACCCATATTTGGGAGCTGTAGCTTTATCTTAGAGCAAACAAACCAGCTCCAGTGCAATCCAGTTCACCTCACTTCATTTCAGTGCAATGCAATGATGGAGCTTGAATCTACAGATATCAACTTTTCCGTCACATGGCTACTTGGTCTCAAGCCAAAATCCACGTATCCTTCATGGGCAAGAGACTTCCTGACCGATGAACCACATTTCCTTGTGAGCCGTCTTCTCGGCCTTCTTCCAACTCGCAAACCCCGCCGGCGCTTGAGAAGGCGGCGCAATCGTTCCAAGACTGTAATTGTACCTGAGGAGCCTCTCAAGGAGGATGACCAAGATGCAGACGATCAAAACATGGATGGCTTCGGTCTAGGGAAATTATACGGTGATATTCCATACGAAACTGATGATGATTCCGAGTCTGAAGCTGAGGACGCACCTGTGGTGGAAGAGGAGCCACCTGTCTTGGCTGAGCCAGCATTCCTGGAACTGTGCAAGATGATGGAAGATCTTCTGGATGAAATTGAGTAAGTGGCACCTCGGGTGCTCGGAAACGTCCACTAATTCGCCCCAGAAAATCACAGCAAGATGATACCGACGACTCGGACAACGAATCGATTGACGGTCTGGAACCCGAAGCTTGCCAAGATGAATCCCCATCGAGAATCGAGTGGTTGCGACAAAAGAAGGTGGAAAAGGCAGAGAACAAGTACCTCGACCGTGTCATGTCTCTAACTGGCCTCGAAGAAGTCAAGGCTTTCTTCTTGCAAGCAAAGGCGAAAGTCAAGGCCGCTCAGAGGCGGGAGACTGACCTGAAGAAAGAGAACTTTGATGTAGTCTTTACGGGAGGTGAGGGAACAGGCAAGACAATGCTGGCTCGCCTCTATGCCAAATACCTGATATCTCTTGGCGTGGTCAAGAAGTCTGGTGTTTTCACTGGGATCAACAGATTTTCGGCATATAACATGTCTAAAACGTCGACTTTGGGCACCATACATAACACAAGCAATGCCTGCGGTGGCTGCGTAAGTGAATGTCTTATCACCAATGCTAGGGATCGCTAATTTTCTTTAGATTGCTATCATTGACCACGCTCATCTAATGAACAGCGACGATTGTAATCTCTGGAGCCTCTACGTTCGCTCACAAGACCTCCCCGGAAAGATTGTCCTCATTGTAGCCGGCAATGGCGAATGGGGATTGTCAGACCTGATGGGCTACAGTGCTGAGGTTTCCAATCACTTTCCTATCCTGAAGTTGCCAAATTACACAGCAGAAGAGCTACAGATAGTATTCCATGGCCTGATGCGAAAGTGGTTCAAGGGCAAAATGGAAGTTGAGGGCGGCTACGATGGCCTGTATGTCAAGATTCTGATCCGCAGAATCGTTTCAGGGGCCAGCGAAAAGTCATTTGGTAACATCTGGCCTGTCCAAAAGGCATTTGTCGACGCTTGCAGGCGTCAAGTTGGGCGCTTTATTCAGGCTCGTAAGACAGGTAACTACCCGGAAGACTTCAAAATGACCAAAGAAGACCTGCTGGGTAACAAGCCTTCTCTTGGTCCCGAGAAGAGCCCTGCCTGGAAAGAGCTTCAGCAGCTTGTCGGCTTGGACGATGTTAAGGAGGCAATACTCGCTGTGGTCAACCAAGTCAACCAGAACTATATCCGAGAAATGCGTGGCGACGATCCCTTGCACGTTTCACCAAACCGAGTCTTCTTGGGACCTCCAGGTACCGGCAAAACCACAGTTGCAAAGCTCTATGGTAGAATTCTTGCAGATTTCGGCCTCTTGTCCAAGGGCGATGTCGTCACTAAGACTCCAGCTGATCTTCTCGATCGCTATATCGGAGGATCTGAGAACAACACGCAGGAGGCTCTCCGTAAAGCAAAGGGCAATGTTCTGATCATAGATGATGCCCACATGCTTGACCCGGGCACCAACGGAAGTGCTGGTAGTTCTAAGAATGGTGATTTCAGAGGTGGCATCATCGACACGATTGTCGCAGAGGTAACTGGAGCTGCTGGAGAGGATCGATGTGTTATCCTCTGCGGCTACCCTGATCAAATGAAGGAGTTGTATGCAAATGCCAACCCCGGTCTGGCCCGAAGATTCCCGCTGGACAACGCGTTTGTGTTCGACAACTTCAGCGAGGATACCCTGGGTAAGGTGCTGGACCTCAAGTTGGCAAAAGAGAAGCTGGTTGCTACCGACAAGGCCCGCGAGGTCGCTATGGAAGTACTGAAGCGAGCTTCTGTCCGGCCAAACTTTGGCAATGGCGGTGAGGTGGACAATCTTTTATTCAAGGCCATCTCAGCACGTTTCCGTCGCACTGCCAAAGAGCAAAAACTACATGATGAGGATCTTGATCAACTTCCTCTGGAACCTCAGGACTTTGATGCCGACTACGATCGACTATCGCAAGCTGCGACAAACACGCGGGCATTGTTTGACGAGTTTGTAGGCTTCGAGGAAATCATATCCAAGTTCGAATCGTACCAGTACATGGTGCAAGGTATGCGACTGCGCAATGTCGACCCTCGGCCCTATGTGCCCTTCACCTATGTCTTCAAGGGTCCTCCTGGAACTGGAAAGACATCGACTGCGAGAAAACTTGGCCAGATATTTTACGACATGGGTCTAATTGCCGCACCAGATGTCGTTGATGTTTCGGCATCACAGCTTGTCGGTGAATATTGTGGCCAAACTGGCCCCAAGACACGCCGACTGCTTGAATCAGCACTCGGCAAGGTTCTATTCATAGACGAGGCTTACAGACTCAATGGCACTCGTGGTTCGTTTGCCGAAGAAGCAGTCAGCGAGCTTGTTGATGCTGTGACAAAGCCTCAGTTCGCACGCAAGCTCATCATTGTGTTGGCAGGCTACGAGGAGGACATGGACCGTCTTCTTCGTAGTAATCAGGGTATCAAGAGTCGATTCGCAACCGAGTTCAATTTCCGTCCCCTTCGATCGGAGCAGTGTATCGAGCAATTACGACAAGTTGTTAGAAAGGTGGGCATTACCATCCAAGCTACACCAGAGATGGACACTCCCACTCGCACATCTTTGTTTTCACTGCTCCAGCGTTTGAGCAACGACAAAGGCTGGGCCAGTGGCCGCAGCATCGAGACCCTTGGTGAGCGACTGATCGGACATATCTTCAAGGAATGCGCCATCAAGGGTTATACTGGCAAGGACCTTATTGTTTCAGGGCGTGAGCTGGTGACCATCTTGGGGCAGGCATCTGGTGTCCCTTATGCCAGCATTAGGATGCGCGGTGGTCAGGTCCCTATGGGCGCCAAGGTCATGACCCTTAAGGACCTGGAGACGTCGGAGTAGAGAGTAAAGGGGCAGACGGACGGGACGCGATACTGGAAGAGGTTTTTGAAACAGCGATATCTTTTCTTCAGCGCTTTACATCGAATCTGGCTATTTTCGGGATGAGAAGGGGTGCATCCAAGAGCAAGGCGATATCAGCATTAGGTTGAATCGGAGTTTTGGAGTAGCATGTTTTCTCTCAACAGTTTATCAACGTTAGCAACTAGCGAGCTACCGTAACGACAGTAATGACTTTTTGAATCACTCTAAAATTGCTTCGATTTACTTGTTCATCATTTGCCACTAACTCTCTTGCTTCCGGGTGATTGTTAATCATTACTCTAGTGTAGAGATATGGTGGAGGGCTTCTCCTTAATCTATAATCAGGCATTGGTGAATGGGATTCACGATGCGCAAGAACATAGTGGATGATGGATTAAGTCTAGATAATCTTATTATCAATTCTATTCATCTTATCGTCTTATTGACCTACACAAAGCTAGCTGTGATAGGTATCTGGTCTATATGAGAGACACCCCATTTTGTAATGCCCACAAGTCTTAAATTCGAAGTACGAGTTTGCGTGTCCATACATCCTTCTATACGTAGTCTTCCGAGCTCCGATATTCGTTACAAAACTATTCACCCCTGGTGCTATGCCGCAACCTACTTGATTTGGAACGGCTGGATGCTACAGACGTGGCCCTGCTAGGGCTGTGGTATTCGTCTGTCCTGAGCGACTTCGATCCGCGAATCTCAACAGCGATGCGGCTACGCTTAGTAGACGTTTGAGGAGGAGTAGGAGGAGTAGATCTCGGTGTGGATGAAACCTGATTGACTCGAGATTCACTTCTGGACTTTCGAGACTGTGAGGTGTTTTCGACAGAGGCTGACTCAGACCCAGGTCTCCTGATATTGGTGATAGGGGAAACCTCGATACCCATACGAGCCGGTACCACAGAAGGAACTGCAGTGGTGGAGGCGTGATGCTCGTCTGCGAGGCTCTGAATCCACGCCTCGCAGAATACAGCACCCAAGCTCACCGCGACCTCACGTGCGACACTGTTGCCAACGATTTTGTACTGGTCACTTGGGATACCCAACAGGACCTCTTCGTCCCTGAACCCCTGTGCTCGTCGGGCCTCCATGACGGTCAAGACGCGAGGCTCATGCCAGTGTAACGTGTGGCCGTTCTTCGCATCGCTCGGACTTTGGGTCTTGACGACTGTTACAAAGAGATGGTCGGGCCGTTGTCGGCCATATGAGTTCGAGCTTGGGTTTCCTCGTCCTAAGCCCTTATCGGTGCGCTCAGGAAATGCTAGGCGTTCGCTTGGCGTCATTACGCCTGAACCAGCTTTTTTCAGGTCACGACCATACCAGGCCTGTGCGAAGTTCATACCCCAGGGTTGAGTTGGGATGAGGTGAATTCTACTTCGCATTAGAGGCGTGATGCCTACAGATACCCGGTGGTCGGGGTATGGTACGCATATATCTGGCTTTGAATCATAAATAGGGGGCAGGTCGGCAGTGGAAGCACTCGCAGACACAAAGTCAAATGGTGTGGCGGCTGGCATAGCACGCTCAGCCATAGGTTCCCCCGTGGGAAGAATACCTAGACTAAGTCTGGAGGTATTTTGCGGGTGAGCATGGGTTTGATACGGGGCGTGAGGTAGGCGGTGGCCTGGTGCAGCAAAAGCCAGGAACACGCGAGAACGACGCTGAGGGGCACCGCAGGCAGAAGCATCAAGAAAGAAAAAGTGTGCTTGGTAACCCAAGCCTACAATGGCACAAATGAGCTGACTGAACACGTCTTGGTCTCGATTAGCCGTCTTTTGCACGATTCCCGGAACGTTCTCAAGGAGACCGTACCGTGGACGGTACAAGTCAACGCACGACGCAAAGGCTGCTACCAACGACTGGTTCTTCCGCTGAGCGGCAGTTGTCTTATCATTGGTTAGACGGGAGAAGCCTGGACAAGGGCTACCGCCTGAGATAAAATCCACATCTCCAATCGGCGGGACGTTGTCTGAAAACTCGCCCTCGATAGCAAGACGTTGGAGATCGTCTATAGACCCAAGGAATGGAGATACTTCAGAGGGCCCAGCAGTGTTTGCCATGTAAGTATGAATAGCCTTGGCGTCAAAGTCGTTCGCCCAACGCATCTCGATGGCACCTCCATCTTCTAACCCACGACCAAAGTTGCCACCACCGCAAAAGAGGTCCAGACCGCGCAGTCGTGGAATAGACTGCGATGGGTCGTAGCCCTGCTGTATAGACGAGGGAGGCTCGGATAGCGCAACATATGACTTCGTTCCAGTCTCATTGTCGTGAACTTGTTCGTGTGTGAAATAGAAAAACCCTCCCACACCGTCACGGTCATATGGCGTTGGTATTGCTCGCCCGTCTTTGAAATAACGAACGAAACATGGCTCGAGAATGCGCGATCTTTTTACCTCGACGAGCGGCTCGACATAGCTGTACACCAACTCATTGGGTCGAGCTCTGGATGCTGGATCAACTTGGTGTCTTCTTAACAACTTCCGAAACCTGTATATGCCGTTGCCTTCCTCCTCATAAAAGGTTAGAAATTCGCAAGGCTCGGACCGACCGCTATTCCTATTGATCATGACGAGTCGCGTTTCGCCAGTTTGTAACCCCAGCGTCTGAGAAGAGCTCTCGCGCAGATGAATGCAACGAAAATGGTCTTTCTCAAGTGTGACCCAATTTCGTTGTTGGCATATATATGTCTGGCGACAAAAGAACTCGGCTTCAGTCGCCGAAGTCCCTCCAAACTCGACTTGGTGAACCCCTGACACTTCGTCCTCGGAGATCTTCGCTCTGGTATCACAAGAGCAATGATCCGACAAGAACAACTCGTTGTTCCAAGGGTACTTCATCAGACCGCACAGGGTGTCCACGGGTCGATAGTACCAAATCACATCGAACGTTCTCTGGCCACGCTTGTTGACACGCACACGCTGTACCAGGGCGAACCATCGGTCAACGTCGTCAAACCCATGTGCAACGTCACGTCGCCATTGGGTACCAGACCCCTCGGCATCTCGTTGGATCGAGATTGTGTCACCTGCTCGAATCGCTCGAATCTGCTTCTTTCCAGCCATTGTTATGGTCTTACCACTATCATGAACTGGTGCTGGTAATTCCAGATGGCGTTGCTTTATCAGTGCATTTCGTAAAGACTGAGTAGTCTCACTTAGAGGAATGGCCTTGAGACGGTCGCCGAATGGCTGGTGACTGAAACAGTCGTAAATGTATTGGGTAACGACAGTATCTGTGTCTTCGCAGGGCCCAATCCTTGGGCACGGTTTGTATCGTGTAAACTCCCAAATCTCGGCCCAGATAACGTGCTTGTATGTTTTTCTATGCCCGAGGACACCGATCGCTTCCTTGTGTAAAAATGTAATATTGGCAACAATCGCCGTTCTGAAATCACCATTTATGTGCTGCCTCTTCCACGAGATGAAATCTGGTGCATTGCGGTGCATTTTTGCCAGCCAAATGCTGAAGTTTGATTTAAAATGGAAGATCGTAACTTGGTCGTCTTCCTCCCCTTTGAACTTGAGGTAATCCACGAAATGCTTTGCGAGATCTGCAACCCACAAGAACGGGTTAAAAAAACGACGATATTCCTTGGCAGGGGTATTCAACCGGTAGTATATCTCACGTTCTGTGTTTAACACTGATCGCACCCAGATTTTGTTTTTGACAGTGTGCTTTGATAATGTACCGTAATTCTCAATCGGCAATGCGCTGATTTCCACTCGATGAACGTAGAAAACAGTATTACCAACACTCAGCTTTCCGTCAAAGAAGACAGTATTGAAGCCATGTTTTGTGTGGAGGTGGTGGAGAGAGCACATCTCCTGGCCGTATCTTTGACGATCGGAATAGACTGCAAAATCGTCAAGTTGGAACTCAACGAAATCGTCATAGTCGATACCCTGACCGGCCTCTTCAGCCACCTCGAGCAGTCGAGCAACAGCCTCACGTTCCTTAAGGATTGGGACGCCCGGTTCGAATGGTTCGTAATACGACCTTGGTACCAAGAGTAGACTCTCTGGGAATTCAACGCTCATATTCGCGCTGACGGGGACGTCCGGCGTCTTTTCCGATGTAACGTCTTCTTGTTCCACAATTTCAGCTGAAGCACCTGCATCTGCATCACCGAGCTCGAAATCAGGATCAACAGCTTCCATGACGCACGACTCTGGAAGCTCAGGCATTTCGGGGTAGGCGTCTGCGAAGAGGGGTTCGGGACTTGAGACGTAGTTAGGAGGGCTTTGGGTGGGAGAGCTAGGGGACAGGTCGACCTGCTGGACATTCATGCGCTCTTCCTCTTCCTCCTCCGCTTCCTCCATCTCACCAAACTTGGTCCACGTTTTAGGTGCATCAGGACTGGTAGTGGTGGTGGTCGCATGAGGCTCCCTCGCAGCAAAAGCGTCTTCAAACACACCGTCGAAGTCGCCATTGCGATCTGTGAGCCAATTGATGTCCGGGTTCTCGAACTCCTCTAGTGTAAGGTCGATGACCTTATCTTCGTTCTGGAACTCATCTAGCGTCAAATCGACAATATCATCGTCAAGATCGATATGCTAGTCAGCGTCAGCAGCCGAGCCATTCTGTTTTTGAGATGCAAACTTACAGGCATATTGAAGGATAAGGCTTATGCCACTGCATGCTCAAAAGCAATGGAAATAATGGCTCTTTGTATGCGAAAAACTCGATTGAAAGACAACACCAAGCAGTCTACACCTCCCGTATCATCTTTTGATGAGTACAACAGGTCTGACAATAGCAAGGGAATCCCATGTAGATAGGCCCGGCTTTGTGCGTAGGAACAATGAGAAAGCAAAATAAAGAAAGTTAAGACGCGAATAAGGATCGTTGAAAGTCCCAATTTCAACGCGGCCAAATGGGTGAGTGTGATTACAAAGACGCGAATGGCTCGAGGCGTTCGTTGTATGCAAAAGGAGTGTTGATTTAGGTAGAGAGGAGCGTGTATCTGAGTGTTCTATGAAGAGAGAGAACAGAAGAAGTTGAAGTGAGATTGTGTGTCTATTGTGATCAAGTTTCTTTGTTTGATCTCCGAGGCCACTCAATCAGTCAGTGAATCAATGTCAATCCAATTCTTAAGACTCGAGGTTCGGCAACTGTGAGTGAGAATGCGCTAAACCTGAACGGTCCGCAGCCCCACGTCTGCAACCTTCTGGCAAGAAGCCCCCGTCTTCTTTGCCTTATAAAGAGAACCTAATAGGTAGAGATAAACAATGTCAGTGAGGTATGGTTTTCAAAAAGTACCTAGATGATCAAAATGAATCTCAGAGACTCTCAATTCTATTCCAGCTTGAACGCTCATCTACGCTGAACTGGACAATGTAACGAACTTCTCCTTGCCTCCATGTTGGTATAGTCTACTGTATATGCCTCGAATCAGAACGCCATGCAATGCATCTCATAATAACCCTCTTGCCCATGATCAAATCGATTCATCATCTTCGTCGTCGGAATCTACTGTTAAATCCAGGACCACCCTTTGCTCCGTGGTTCCTAAGCTTCAGTCGTTGGAAGTTTGCGTGAGCCAGCTCATTGACCTTTCGCGCGGCCTTCCTCACAGTGCCTTCCTTCTTCTGCGCTGGCTTCTTCTCCTTGATTTCCTCGAAATCAGACCCAGCATCTTCACCACCAGCTTGCGTTTCATCGTTCTCAATATCGCTCTGGGGGTTCTCTCCCATGTTTTCCGGTCGCTTGGTTCGAGTTGGACGCATCTTGACCATTCTTGTAGTTCGCTTCTGACCCTTCTTCTTATACACTCTAGTCGGGTTACTATTTTCCTCCACTGGGCTGTCGTACAAGGCTTCATCATCGAAGCCACCAAGTGGTAATTGCCGTGTCTGGGTGTCCTCAACCAGAATATCATTCTTTGGTTTAGACGGGAATAGCGTCTTGGGCTTAGGTTCACCCATTCCTTCTTCTTCAGCGTCGCGCAATGCATCCAAGTCGTCGTCCAAGTTCTCCTCTTCCACCTTTCGAAGACTCGCCACAATTTCACTGAGACCTCGTGTGAAAGGCTTGCGTGGTAGCCGTAGGGGTGCTGGGGCATCAAAATCGCCATTCTCGTCAGGAACCGGTAGAGTATTGCGTTTCAAGAACGCGGGTGTATCGAATTGGAGTTTCGAGACCGAAGAGGGCGTAACGGCGTCCTTTTTTCCATCCTTGTTCTTCAGCGGGGTCATGAAGTGGTTCAGTCTTTGTCGTTTACTAGACGACATAGGGGTTCGGCCAAGCCTTTCGTTCTCCTCCTCATCCATGGTAGCTGATCGTTTGCTAGGAGTTGCATTGACCTTTCGTGCGGACTCTGATCTGGCCGCAGAATCTTGCTTCGACGGTGTGCCTAGCTCTTTCTCTACCAATAGGTCAAAGAGGCCAAGCACACGACCATCTCTTTGTGGTGTTGGTCCCACTGAGGTCACCGACGCGGGACTGAACAGTTTTCGCGATATGGCTGGTGTGTTCATGAGTTCCTCATCATGGTCTTGTGTGCGGTTCTTGGAGGGAGTCTGGGTGTTTTTGGTACGTTTGGTGGGTGTTTGCGCTGGTAGAGTATCGGATTTCCGCTTCTTAGGTTCTTTCGAGGGAGGTGGGATTTTGCCCGAGAGTATATCTCGAACCTTGTTGTATTGTTTATATTTCAATGCTGTGAAATGGTTAGCAGGTTGATTATTTTGTGATTCTCAAGACATACCGATATCTTCGTTGGCCTTGATATCCCCTCTTCCTGGCTTCGTACCCTCGTGTGACTTTGCCCATTCTGTCTCCCAAGTCTTCAAGTCGATGCGCAGTTGCTGTGATTGACTTTCATAAACTGCTCTCAAGTTTTCGTCCATTGCTATAGCCATGAAATCTTTTATTCGTATTTGAGTTGAAGTGAAAATCGGAATTTGGGGGGGAAGAAGCATGCAAGAAACAGTGGTCATAAGGGAAAGTGGAATAGAGTGTCGCGATTGCAGATAAAACGCGTCTGTTAGATGGATCCCTTTGCAACTGCCAATGCGGGACGCGAACCACTCAACGCGAAAATGGGTCTCACGTCATGACAGTTGCAGGGAAGGTGCGGATCTGGACGGAGCTAACGGGCCCACCCGCTCCGAACTTTGGTACGTACCTAGTTACGGAACCCCACCTGAATCAAGTCCATTTCTAAGGTAATTCATCATTTCCTTTTCATACTACACCAAACGATAACATCTCATCTTCGCTTTCTTATTTGGGTATTTTTTTTTTTTTTTTTTTTTTTTTTTTTTGGTNTTTTTTTTTTTTTTTTTTTTTTTTTTTTTGGGATACACTACCACTTGCGCGCCAGGTGGCCAGCCCTGTCGCGTCTCCAATTCCCCAGTACGCTATGGAAACAGACCAAAACACAGATGATCTCCAACGTCAAGTCTTACAAAGCACCCTTGACGAAATAGCGACCAGGCAAGAAGACGCCACCGACTGCTGCGTCATCTGCCTCGAAAGCATTTCTGAAGCCTGTGAGGCTGTTCCTTGTCAACACAAGAACTTTGATTATCTCTGCCTTCTCAGCTGGCTTGAACAATCGCCGAAGTGCCCGCTCTGCAAAGCTGTCATCTCACAAGTTCGCTACGGCCTCGATGAACCTGTCGCAAAGACATACACCGTACCCGAGCCTGCGCCAGAGCCCCGAGCACCGCAAATTGAACATCCAAGACTCGCACCCCATCTTCGTCCCCGCCGGCGTCACTTTCACCATCGTCCATATCCCCGTCAACCACAAAACGTCACCGCCAGCTCGAGTCCTTCAGATGAGATCGCGAAGCGGAGGGATGTGTATCGCCACAACAGATACTCTAAACATGTTGGGTCGAATCGCTTGTCTCGGTACCGCGAACTGACCCCGGCAGCCTTTTGTTCAGATAGCGACTTAGTCTCTCGCGCACGAATGTGGATCCGTCGAGAGCTGCAAGTGTTTTCCTTCTTAAACCCCGATGCCGACCAGACAGAACCAAGACCCGATGATAATTCACAGAGAGACGCAATTGCCAGAAGGAGAGCCAACAATGCCGAGTTTCTCCTCGAATACATCATTGCCATTCTGAAATCCGTAGATATCATGGGCAGCGCTGGCCAAGCCGAGGAGATGATTTCGGAATTTCTGGGCCGAGACAGCACGTGCCTCTTCTTGCACGAGCTAAGAGCATGGCTTAGAAGTCCATATACAAAGCTTGAGGACTGGGATAGGGCTGTTCAATACGACGTATCTGCGCCAAGCAGCCCTAGATCTGAATCTGGAGGGGTTGGCAGTTCAAGGCAAGCTCAACGCCAGTCTAAGAACGTTGGCGCACGTAATTGGGACACACCACGAAGACAGGGAGACTTTTATCGTCCCGGGGGCCGATCACAGCGACCCCGAGAAGTGCATAGACACGAACCATACGGAAGACCGCATAGAGATTAGTCAGGCATGATAAAATGGTTTGATAAGTCAAGATAGAACATTATACCCGGAGAGCAATCTCCACTGAATGAATAACGAATTGCATTACTACTAGTTGTGTTTGGAATATTCTGAGATTCACTACAAGCTTGCGGTGAAATCAGCCATAGCTTACGAAGCAGAACTCCTTGGTGGGCGGAATTCCGCCCTCTTGATGAAGCTATGCCTGTTTTCTCCTGAAAGTTCAAATATGGCGTCGAGAACAAACACTTATAAATCGGAGTTGACCAAAGGTCGTCCGTCTCGGGTGTAAAATACACCCGATCCCAGCTGAATCTGCTCTTATATCTTTCCATCACATTTTCCTTCCCCAGTTCAATATCTCATCCCAGGTTCTCTACATATCATCACAAACAAAAGCTACCATAATGCCTACGATCTCTATAACCATCATATCAGACCCAGTCTGTCCCTGGTGCTTCATCGGCGCCCTCCGTTTATCCCGCACCATTGCTCTTTATCTCAAAACTGTCTCTTCAACCGACACCATCACTACCAAATGGCATGCTTACCAGCTGGATCCCAATACACCCACGCAGCCCCTCATCACGAAGATAGCATCAAAATGGGGAGAAGACCAAGTGCCCTCAGTCAAAGCTCGTCTCAACGGTATTGCCAAACAAGAGGGTGTGGAGTTCAACTTCAACTCTACGATTGGCAATACCAGAGATGCGCATCGGTTGGAGAAGCTGGGGCGCATTAGGGGCAAGGAGACGGAGGTTGCGCTGGAGATTATGAGGATGTATTTTCTGGATGGTGGAGATATCACTAGTAAGGAGGATTTAGTGACCGCGGCGGTTAAGGCAGGCCTTGAGAGGGACGAAGCGCGGGAGTGGTTGGATGGTGATGATGGGGGTGAGGAGGTTGACAATGAAGTTCGTGATATGCAAGAAAAGGGCATCAGGGGCGTGCCACGGTATATCATCAATGATAAGTATACCGTTGATGGAGCGGAGGATGTTGGAGATATTCTTGAGAAGCTCGTTATGGCGAGAGAAGACCTGCTTGCTAAGAAGTAGGTGAAATTTCTCCCTCATGTTATAGACCGCTGAATATCAGGTTCAAGATTTTCATATCTCATAAGGGTATCATCACATTCTCATCAAACCGCCAAGATCCTTCTCCATCTGCCTCAGCCTCACCTGCAGCTCTCTCTTCTTAACCTCCATCTCCTTCGACTCCTCCTCCTCCCTTCTCAAGTCATCCTCCGTCCAAACCTCACCCTCTTCTTCTTCCTCTTCTTCCTCATCATACCAATCTCTGTGATCTAGACTCGCCAACTGCTCTGCCTGTTCCGCGACGCGCGCTTCGTAATACGCCGCTGTGTTCTTCCCATGTGCATGTTTGCTCCTCAACGCAGCGATGCGCTCCCTCGCTCCAGGGAGTTCGTATACACCGCAGAGCTTTTCTGCACCGCGCAAAAGAATATTTACATCGACGTCGCCTTTGCGATCTGATTCTCCGCGCCGTAATTCTTCGTGCATTTGACCTCCCAAGACAGCTGCTACGGCCCTTTGTCGACGGGGATGTGTGCCGGTGCGGGGCGGAGGTCCTGTGGTGACTTCGCCCGAGGCTACGTTAAAGACAGTTTGTCGTCGACCCGAGGACTTTTTCCTCTCTGGCTCTGTGGGTTTTAGAGTTGTTGAGGGCGGAGGAGGTGGTGGGACGGAGAAGAGGGCGCGTTCGTGCGGTTCTGTGTCGCGGATAAGAGATGTAATGTCATGGTTTGAGAGGAGGGCGTTGGTAAAGATCTTCGGAGGAGGGAACCTGGAGGCAAGTTAGCCATTGAAATAGAAAGAAGTGTGTGTAACCTACGGTAGAGAGTCAATCCCCTGGCACGAATAGCCAATCTGTTCGAGATGCCCAGAGATGAGCGACATGATGGGCGTGGTTGTCGTTCAATTATCGTACTAAACAACGTTCTTATATTCCGGATATGTGAAGAAACCACAAAATTTATTGTTTGTGCCCAACTTGTCCGGCTGGAAGAGGGGAATGACCTCAATGTTGCGGGTGAATGACAGAGACAATACTTGGCTTGTGTTGACGACGGTGGAGTTTCAAGGGACGCGGGCAGCTCTTATCGATAACTACCCCCACATTGCAATCACTTACACGCCAGGTTCTAGGTATTGATCATCAAGCCTAACAATCTGACTACTAAGCTATGTTGCACGAACCGCTAAACTATCCAGCCATAGGTATTGATCCCCCGGATAACAACTACCTCATCTGTTCAATAGCAGTCCGGGGAATAATCTTGCCAACTAAGCACGTATCTGAGGATAGCATTCATGATTGCGACTAACACTAACACATTGGCAGTATCTTCATGAAGCCAAAAGGAGTTGACAATGCATGCCCAGTGCGTTAAGAAAGTACACGGTTGCGTTCAACCAGTGCAAGCAAAGCTCAGATCTACGGAGGTCCTGATCCTCCAGAGTGCTTGTCAAAGCTTCACGACCCGGTAGATCAACAAAGACAAAACCTTTCACTTACACAGTCAAAGCCAAGAACTACAAGGACATGACTGATGATCTAAGGCTCTGGTTCTAAGGATGCTGGAGTTAGTGACATCAAGCGATGCCCTCCTAGCAGTTTGAGGTGAAAAGTTACCGCTCGTTATCCAACTTATGCAACGATTCATTGCCACTACATAAAAAGGTGAGAAAGAAACTCTCAGTGTGTCCCATTTCTTCTAGAATTGCTTCAATGATGATGATAAATGCCAAACGCTTTCATGTTGTCTGCCAGACTTATATCCATGTCTTCCCCGCATATATATGATGATCTTCTGTGCTCAAATATCATGCCTATCTTTATATCTTCAATAAACAAATTCGACATATCGTAACAGTCTAAAGGTATCCCTGTGAAATCCAATGTGACAATTCCGTATTCGGTCGGGCTGGATGCAAATTCTATGCAAAACATGCAATATCATTTCTCTGATCAAATGGTCTCCTCAACCTTTCAGTATCCGTACCTGCGCGTTGCATGACTGATCACGGGTTTAAGACAAGGCGAACGCAATCAATGGTTCACCGTTGCCCGAACCCCGGTAGACTCAGGGGCTGGCCGGTGTAGGCGGTGTCATGCTCGTGGATGCGAAGGTGAGTCGTTATCGTCGTCAGAGGGACCCCTGGTCGTCCTCTCGTCCTCGTAATGTCATTAATGTTCATGCCTATGCGGGCCGGGGTACCAGGATGGCTGTCGCAGCTCATGTGGTGCGTGGCTTGCAGGGTCCAGCGCTCTAGCTGGAGCTTGAGCTCATCTCCATAATTTCGATGGCCCAATAGGGCAATTCCCTTGCGAGATGCTGGTGCGCAACAAGTTCATCCTCACTAGAGTCTGGCTCCTCAAGCTCCTCGATCCGCGCAGGGGGCGGATCATGGAATAATAGGCTGGTGCGATGCATCTTTCTCCGCATACGACGTGCGCTGGAGCCGACCTCGTTGGCGTCAAGCCCCTCGCCCTCATCCTCAGAGTCGCTGAGCTCGCTGTGTGTCCGTTTGCCAAAGCTGCTACCCATACTCATACGTCGGAATTTCTTGATTTGCTCGCGGCGCTTCAAGAATTGCGCTTCCTCGTCGAGTTCGCCCTCGCCCTCGGGACTTTGCTCATTATCTGATGTTTCGTTGCTGCAAGTGAGATTCCTAAAATCCTTGACCATAGTCTTGTGGGCTTTCCTGCTTCGTGACCTTGAGCGACTGCGATTGGATTCAATCTCGGTAGGTTGTAGAACATCGAGTCCGTCGCAGTCGCTATCCATAGGGTCAATATCCTCGACAGTGAAATTACAAACAACTGTAGCCGTAGCTGTTGAAGTAACAGTAATGTGAGAGGTCTCAGCCTCGTCTGTTGCACCGGATCTGTCGGATTCTGAGCCCGAGTCAGATTCTGAACTCTCTGAATCACTAGAACTGTCGGTGTCATCGTCGCCAAGCTCCATGGCAGAGTCGTCAATTGGCGAGGAGACGGCGGGACCAGTAGCATTCCCCATACTTCGTATACTGGGACTTGCCGAATCTTCTTCATCCTCATCTTCACTACTGCTGTCCTCATCACTGGTGTCATCGGCCATGCCGGATGAGGAAGACGAGCGAGGGCTTAATTGATGAGGGGCAACTGAAGGCTGATAGCTGAATTGGTGTCCATCGCCAGTCGGCTTGATGTTAGGATCCGAGTCCAATGACTGAAAATAATCATGAAAGTCAGGTTGGCGCCGAGGTTTTAGACTGGTCTTGCGTAGGAATGGCGGCGATGTGGTGGGGGTTTCTGGTGGCGAGTTGGGGTCGGCGGTGAGAGGTTGATTCTGGACTTCTTGTACTTGAGCTTGGAGTTGAGCGACGTTAAGATTTGGCGTCGCGGGCCGCCGCCGAAGGCTCTTTTTTGGCGGCATGGCTAATGTGGTGTATAGATCGTTAGACCTTGGAGTTGAGGTCTAACAAGGAACGTATATATGGTATGGGACAATAGGAATCCCAATTGCGTCCAGGTGTTAACCTTTGATGGACAGACAGACGAGTCGTCTTACAGGCCTCGAGTCTTGGACTCGAGTAAGACCGTCAACGACAAGTAAGTTGGGTCGATAAGGGTTTTATCGATTCGACGACAAGTATTGGATGTGTAAGGTAGTCAAGTAGTTTGGTTGGCTATGGTGTGGGGTAATAAACAAACGGATGGAGGCGAGCCGATCCGGAAGTAAAACCAGTCAGATATAATAGTAAGGTGAGGTGAGGTGAGGTGAGATCAAGTGAGTTGTAGTTGAGTGAGGCGGTTTAGTCTGGTTTGAGGTTGAGGTACCAGGCAAGTGAACAACAATGCGTTGCCTTGCTCTGGTACGAAGAGGAAAGAGAACAAGAAAAGACGGAAGACAAAAAAACGGCAGGAAGAAAAAAATTGCAACCGTTGGCTACTGCAAGGCAAAGCAAATGCAGATGCAGTAGTAGCGGTAGCAATAGCGGTAGCGGTGCTGGCTGGGCTGGGCTGGGCTCAGTGCGTGCTGTACAAAGACGTGGGCGTGGGTGTGAGCGTGGGTGTTGACGTGGGTATAGTTATGCAATTGGATACAGAGACTGGGCTGGGTTAGGCCAATACTACGCGGGGCTGCCAGTCGAGTCCCAGTCCAGTCAGTTGCCAGCAGAGCATAGACGGTGCAAGGCAATGCACCCAAGTGGCCGAGGGTGGGAGTGAAGAGGGGAACGTAGATGGAGTCGATTGGGTGCCCCAGTCAAATAAGCCCAGTCAAGTCCAGGCTGTTTGTTCAACGATGCGGTGGGTGATTGGCGATGGAATTGGTTGGGCGGTTTATTCTTTCAGGCCCTTGATAACGTCCGTAGTGTTGTTTGACTTTTAAGAAAGCCAGCACTGACCTTGTAGCAGTTCAGGAGAGTCGCAAATCCGTGGTAAAAATAGAAGGTCCAAGGAAACAAAATAGAAGAAGCGGAGAAGATGACAAGACGTGGGACAAACGCACAAGCCAGGTCGAGTCGAGTCAAGGCCGGGTCTTGCTTGTCGCCGGGGGTGGCCCGTCAGGTTCAGTCAGTCAGTCAGGTAGGTCCTCGCTTGATTCAACTTTGGGCCTCAAGCCAGTCGATACAATGTCGATATTTGTGACGATCAATTGGTAGTGGGGAGACAATGGCAGATGTCAATGGATGAGTCTGCTGTGAGCAATAAACAGTAGCGATAGTCAGGGAGTCAAGACCCAGAGGAGAAACCTCCAACACGGAGAGGATGATATGCGACTTGTGTTTGGGGTCATGATAAGTCTTTCTCCAAAGACAGGCGATAGAGTCGTCCTAGAAAGGGGACAGGGACCTGGAGAGATATTTCTTGAGGATATCACTGTCAGTCCGCTTATCGTAATATCGTAGTGCCTCGTAGTAAGTTATATCGCTACTGCTAAGACCCAATTCTGTCTGTGCAGTACGGAGAAGGAAGAATCTCGTCGTCGAGATTAATAAGGTTGAAGATGATTATCAATCCCGTTGGTAGCTCTCTTGTCATTCACTTGAGAGAATCCAAGTGAAGGTGACAAAAAAGGAAGAAAAGGAGGGAAAAGAGAAGAAGAAAAATAAAAAGTGTGAGAAAGAGGAGGGGAAAGCGCCAGATAAAAAATTAAAAAAAAAGTAAAGAGCACCTCAGTTGCAATGCAAGTGAGATGCGGATGGCGAGCACCGACCGGAGCCTGTGGACGGAGGGGGTACCTTTACTGTAAGGTAGAGAAACGATGGGACCTTTGTTTGATAGGCTCGGCGGTCCTTGATGGGCAGAGACAAAAGTGATGAGCAAGTGAAATGCACAACAGATTGAAAAGACGATGAGCTATGTAGGTCACTGTATGTAACTACCGTAATGGTACCAGCCTGGTACGGGATGGTACAGCGATGATCAAGTCTGCAGCAGCAGTCAGTGCTGTAAGTCAAAAAGTTAGAAGCCGATCAACAATGATGCCATTGATCAAATGACGATGGATGACAGACAGACAGAAGGCAATCAGTCAGGCCAGACCAGTCAGTGGATAGATAAGAGAAGCCTAACAACAAGGAATGTCCTTGCATCTGAGCCTCAGCCGCGCTTCTAGTTCGAAGAATCTAGTCTAGCGCAGAGAGTTTCTGTTGCTCGGCTCTCTTTAGGAGCGGAGCGGCCTTTTTCGTCTTCGTGCGGAGGAGGAGAGTGGATGGACGATCAACTTGGACTGCCGGGGCCGGGGCCGGGGCCGGGTTCGGATCGGGTCTGTAAAACCACCACAAAAAAGAGGAGGTTGGGCCGTAGATAGTCAATGTCTCGGTGGATGAGGCCTAAGAGGTTCAACTAAGACTCTTTGCTGGTCCCACAGAGTTGGTCTTGCTGGATAAAGAGGCTACGGGTGAAGTGAGGGCTGACAGGTCGTCTAGATCGAGACTGATCGGACGGTTTCGTTGTCACGCAGGCAGGTCTTGTCTTGATACAGGTTTATGCAGTCGCCTCTTTTTTACACTGAAGCTGACTGAATAGTAGGTATCCAGTTTGGGGGTCCAAAGTGGATTTGATGTATAAGTAAAAGTAATCAATGCGAAATCAACAGGAAGAGACTCGACACTTCTATAATGGATATCAGAGTTGGCACAGAGGAGTCTATGCCCATGGTTAGTTATCCATGTCTTACTCTCGGGCATTGCTTTTATATCAGGGCCTTGACTCTCAGTATAATTAGACTGTGATACAATGCGAATCCTCAGACATGGGACGGCCCGCTCTGTCCATTCCACGTCTTGAAAGATTCATGTGAAAACAGGGAGTCAACTCTCACCGAGCCCATTCTAACCCAGCCCTGCACTAGCGTCGGGTCTCTGCCAACACAGAAAACAACCTTGAAATGGAAGTTGAATGGAAAAGCCCTTGATCAAGTGGAAACATCTAAAAAAGAACCCTTGCACGATTGAATGGATCCCACAGATTTCGAGACCCTCGAGTGAAAAGCAGAATAATCACTCAGTGCCCAAACCAAACACAACTTCTTCTAAGCGCCGTCGTGGACCAACCCATTTTATCAGATCCATACGAGGGGGCATCACCGACATCCATGATTTGGGCATCAATGCTCGAGGTAGGGTCCAGTCTGTGTTTTTGTCCTTTTGTCTTTCTCTCCATCCACAGGAAATCGACAAGGGCATTGTTTGTGTTAGTCGATGGGAACCACTGTTGAGACTTTTTGACACGTTGATATGACTCTTAAATTCTGGAGACTGTGCTACATGCCTCACTTATTGTGCGCGGTAATTATTTGTCTGTCGATAAAAGATGTAATAATGTTCAGACGGTCAGATTTTGATTGATTCATTCAGCCTCGACGAGGTCTTGTCTGGCCTCGTAATGCAATGCATGGGTTGTCAAACATCAAACGAATAAGACACTCGGTGAGATGCAAAGCAACGCACAACAAAAGAGACAAAACACATGATACGTTACAAGCTTGAAATCGAGGTACGTCTAGACAGTAGGTACTACTACTTGAAGGATCATGAGGGTACTGATACCCATTGTTCGGTACCGAGAGACGCAGACGCTGTTCAACGGCCCATCATCGTCATCACGCATTTGCGTATTCCGCTTCTGCGAGGAATCGAGTCGTCTGTCCTGCAGAGTCTGACGAAAACGGGTTTTTGTCGCGCGTGCCTATCGCGAGGGCACACGTCTGATGGCATCATCGTGTAGCATTGGGGGAGCTGCATCGCACAAACGGGCTAAACTTTCGCTTATCGTTTTGGCATTTCTAGCTGAAGTCGATGAGTCTAGTCAAGATGAGCATCGTCTCATTTGTGTGGCTTGTGCTGCGAGTGTTGATCCAACTGTCTTTCAGTCTGATGATGCGGAGTGAGTGGCGTGTATATGTGTTCAACAGACCGAATGGGATAAGGATACCGTTCAGATACACCGTGCTGTAAAACATTCCCAGTAATAAAAACTGAAACTGTCTAGAGCAACACGTTATCGTTATAGTGTAACTCTAAATTTGGATCATGACTGAGGCGTAGAATGAATGAATGACATCCATCAACCGTTTCCATCCATCCCGGATCTGAGCGGATACAGACACGGGCTGCCCCGCTTCCCCGTCTCAGCGCCCGGAGCTGCTGAAACTCAAATCATCAATTCATTGGCCCGTAATTAAGTCAACAAAACAAACCATTTCCTTGCACAACAAACACCATGGTAAGTAAAAGAGCAACATATATTCACTCACACGGCCATCGCGATTAACATGCACTCTCTTTGTTAGGCTCCAGATCCAAAACCGCAAGGGCGCAAGCGCGGTAGGCCTGCAAACGCGTCCAAACAGGCCCCCAGCGCGTCGCAAGATCGACCAGACGAGTATGAAGCCGATGTCGAAGAGGCTGCGCGTCCGAAACAACGAGGACGACCTAAGAAAAACGCGCAAGAAGATGCGCCCGAGGAAGAAGTAGCGCAGGCGGAGAAACCCAAAAAGAAGCGTGGTCGACCTTCACTGGAAGATAGGAATGCAGAAAAGTCGACAGAAAATGCAGCGCAACCGAAGCGAAAGCGCGGTCGCCCCTCACTAGAGAAGAATCAGGATGAACAAGAGGCTGAGCCAGAAACGGTAGAGGAGACAGCCCAACCAAAGAGGAAGCGCGGACGCCCATCTCTCGAAAAGAATCAGAATGAGGAGCCTGAGCAGGAAACAGAAGATGCTGGAAAGCAAAAACGAAAAAAGAAGTCGAAGGATAAACAGGTTCAAGAGCCGGAAGAGCAGCCAGAGGAGGAGCCCCAACCACGAAAAAAGGGCCGCAAGGCAGCTCAACAACCTGAACCTGAGCCAGAAGAACCAGAGGCACCAGCACCCCGAAAGAGACGGCGACGTGAAGCGCAAGAGCCCGAGGCTGAACCTGAACCTGAACCTGAACCTGATCAAGAGGAGCAACCACGTCGAAGTCCACGAAATTCTTTGCGCGATCTCGGCGAAGATGCCAATAACAAGGGCAGCAAGGCCGAGCGGTCTAAAAAGAGGAAGGACCGTGTAGCACAGGAAAACGCAGAAGATCAACAACCCAAAGAAGCTCCCAAGAAGCGTGGTCGCCCAAAAGGGGGAAGACCATCAACTGAGAACGCGGATGAACCACAAGAGACGAATAAGAAGAAAAGTCGTGGCAAAGAGAAAGACGATGCACCCTCCGACTCCGACGAATCTCTCGCCTCACCGCCAAAGCCATACATTCACATTGCTTCCTTTAAACGCACAATCCGCTCCTCAAAAGTCGCTGCAGACTGGACCGGTCTATCGGGCGCATCACTTCCCACTACCAAATCCATCCTCAAACTCGCCCAACAACCTATCCTGCAACGCATGGCCCCAACAAACAACCGACGCACCCACGCCTCTGCAGCATTGCATCTCGTCTATCGCCGCATGGAACGTAAACTCGCCCGTGGTCTTCCCTTCCCCCCTGGGAACCCATCATCAAAGACTACAAAACGGCGCCTGGATGCTGATGGGGGTCGTGCGCTGGAGCTTGATTTTGAGGCGGTGCTCGATGGGAGGGCGGCGTTGGAGAGACAGCTTGTGCCCGGGATGCATGCGGTTGAGCTGTTGAAGGCGGAGAAGGAGAGGATGGAAAGAGAGCTTGAGAGGGATTATGAAAAGCTGAGGAAATTGGAGGCAAATGCGAGGGCGCAGACAAGAGAGCGGAAGGAGTTGTTTCGAAAAGCTCATGTTCTGGCACCGACATCAAGGCCAGCCAGCAAGGATCAGGATAAAACTTTTGTTACCGACACCAAAGATGAGGGAAGTCTCAAGGTAAGCTTGTTCCATGACATTAGCTTACGTCCGGAGGACTCACAAAAGCAGGACATTATCAATACACCTCTTGAGCCTATAGCCCTGCAACTAGCAGACCACGTCGAAAGCATCCGTGGTAACCTTCAACAAGCTGATGGGCTCACACCACAACTGAGTCGGACAAAAGCTGCTTTACAGGATGTGTTGCAGCGGTACCTGGATGAAGGAACTTATGAGCAGGTTGTCCTTGGATAAGTGCTCTGTGTAAGATATGAGATGATGAAATAGGCTCTTTGGGCTACGCATGAATGGATGAGCAAGGCGTTGGGATTACGGTTTGGATGAGTTTGCATAAACGCATAGCCTCAGCTGAGTGTCAAGGTGCAGGTACAAATAATATCCAGAAGTGTGATTTTTTTTAAAGCCATTGAAAGGCATTGCGTTCATATTTCATTGCTTATGTTGTCTGATATCTACACTACATCTGCAGCAGGAGGAATGTGTGGTATAAAAAGCAAGATGTATATGTGTATAAGACTCAATGAGACAGGAAGCGGTCTATGGAACCGACATTCCAGTTGAGCATAACCCAAGTCTATCTATCTACAAGCGCTCCCATATACCAACCCCATCCGTGCTACAGTCAAAAGGGAACAAGACCCAGTAACCCGAAAGGGTATTTGTTGAGTGGACCAGATAAGACGAAAGTTCATGATTCTCATTGAATTGATTTTGAAGAAAGAAGCAGCAAAAAAGGTAAATCGTCATACATCCAGGAGAGTAGTTGACCTATACAAAGGTATTCCCCCTTCCACTAGATGCCTAACCAAGAAGTGACCAAATGGTGAGGAATGTACAGATGAGACTTCATATACATAGGAGTTGTCTCAAGACATTTATCGGAGACGGCGAGAGAAGCCAGTGGGCTTAGCGTAGCCACCGGTGGCAGTGTTGTTGACGGGGTAAGGGACAACGGTGACAGTAGCCTCGAGGGTGGTGGTGGTGTCGCAGAACTCCTCCTCGTCATCGTCGTCCTCAGAGTCATCATCCTCGGAGTCATCACCATGAACAGCCTTATCGGTGACGGTAGCATCATCAGAGCTGCCAGTCTTGCTGGCCTCAGGGACAACAGTGACGTAGACAGTGGAGGCAGGGGCGGTGACAGTGACAGTCTCAGGAACACACTCGCCGTTGCCAGAGCCGGAGCCACCGTTGTTGGATCCGTTGCCAGTACCCTTGGAGCCCTCCTCCTCACTCTTGCCGGTGCTGTAGCCGTTGTCACCGGAAGCGGGGTTGGTCTCACCGACGCGCTCAATGGTCTTGGTGACGGTGCCAGTCTTGGTCTTGGTGGTGGTAGTGGTGGTATCATCCTCGGGGGTACCGTTACCCTTGGAGCCGTCGTCAGTGACCTGAGGGCCAGCAGGGACGGTGATGGTGGTCTGGAGAGTCTTGTGGACGGTGGTGGTGATGGTCTCGTCACCCTGGGTAAGAGTGACAACCTGCTCGGTGGTGTAGTCGGAAACAACGGTCTTGTCGCCCTCCTTAGGGGGAGGGTAAGCACCGCCAGTGGTCAGGGGGACGGAAGCGGTGTAAGGGGCAGTGAGGGTCTTGCCAGTAACACCGCCGGTCTCAGCGTCGTGCAGGACGGAGGTGTAGATAGAGCTGGCGTCAGCGACGGGGCAGACAACCTCAGTTAGGATAACGGTGTTGGTCTCAACGTAGGTGACCTTGTCGGACTCGGGGAGCTGAGCAATAGCAGTGCGGTCACGAGCAGGGCAGTTGGTGATGGTAGGAGCGCAGCTGGTGATGGTCTCGACGACAGTGGTCTTGACGGTCAGAGTGGTCTGGGTGTCGGTACCGTTGTCGCGGCGGTAGTGGGCGTGGTGGGGGAAGTTGTAGGCGTTGGCCACGGCGGCAAGCATGCCGATGGAAGCGACGACGGACTTCATTTTGAAGATAGTGGTTTAGATGTGTGGTTAAGTGGTTTGATTTTGCGGTAGCTTCAGATATGTCTATGACAACGGTTTGCGATGCGATTCAAATGGCCGTAGAAGTCAATTCCACAGTCGGGCAGCGAGCAAGACAAAGTTTTGCTTCACTAAAAGAAAGGATAGAGTTGGAAGGTGAGAAACGCTGGTTGCTGTAATGCTGGAAGGATCGTAATGGCAGAAGCCGGAAATGAATGGAAAGTCACGATAGAGACTGAACGAGTGTGGTGGTTGTGATAGACAAGACTGAGAAGCCGGATCTGAGGTGAGGCAGGAAGCGTTAGATATTAAGAGAAACCAGAGTCGGGGGCGTAGTACCAACTAGGCTGGAACGCCTCTTTTTAGCTCAATGTCTCTTGCAGGGGAGTAGACTGCAACCACAAAACGCCGGACTGCCAAGATACTTTGTGCATGGGTGGTGTTGTCCACCAGGAGGCCCCTTGGATTAAGAGAGGGCCAGGGTCTGCATCTCGAGTTTGGGCCTTGATCAGAATGGGGGGGAGATGTACCCACTCGGGCACGTTCCCTCCAGCGACTGGTGAGCCATCTTCGGGTCTCCGCAGCTGGAGGAGATGTGGTTATCGCGAGGGATCATCGAGAGCGAATCCTACGCATGCGTACCGTACAGTATGGCTGAACGATAGGAGAAGCGACAGACTAACTAGGCGATGAGCCAGTGCCAGGGCTAGGACCATGCACCTGAGCTAAAGAGGCTTATTCATAGTAGCCCTTCGTGATGAGCGAGCGTATCCTTTCATCTTGCTTCCGCGGGTTGGTCGGTTGCTGCGGCGTTGACGTTGTTGAGATGAACATGGATGTGATTTGATTGGAGATGATGGAAGAGTCAAGACCAACCGTTGGAGAAGGTTGAGGTTCAGATGTCGGTGGGGCGTTCTAGCTCTTGCCTCAAGAGGAATGGTTCAGGGGCGCCGTAGGCTTCGCTAGCGGGTGCCACAAGAACTGACCGGTCCCCATTAATCTCACTAAAATCTCTATTATTTTAGAAATCTATAATTAAATTAATAAAATAGCTATATATTTTAAATAAGTTATAAAATAATCTTTAATACTTAGATTATTAAATAATATACTTATAATTTAATAAATATTTTTTATAATATTTTTAATTTTAATTTATAAAAGTTAAAAAATAGATATATATTATAAGCTTTATTTATAAGCTAATTATTAAAGATATTAAAAAAGTTAAATTAATATAAAAGAATATAAAGATTTCTTTATTTTATAGTATTTTTTTCTTAGTTTATATATTTTTATTTTATTTTATTACCTTTAGATAAAAATTACCTAGGACCGGTCAATTTTTGTGACACCCGGGGGGCTTCTCGGGCCAGGGTCCACGGGGTGCCTGACCAGGGGGGTTTGGGGCTAAGGAAGCGCTTTTTGGTGAGCGAGCACCCTGTAATTTAGCGATATTATTCCAGTTCACTTGAACCTTGGTCGGTTTTGATGATTGTTCATGCTATATCTCAGCATGATCATGGGTATTCTCATGGTGTTGGACGACAATTACTCGAGACATATGTTGACTCTGGCTGATACATAACACAAAAAGTTACCTTATGTTTCACTCTCTTGCGTTGTTCATCTTTTATTCTCTCTCTCCCTTAGTGAGATCGAATAGGTAGCGCCACCACGTCACTTTATGCAGGTACCGTGCAGAACCTGAGACGCCACGCGGGCCAATTAAACCTCCAGACTCTTAATCACCGCCATCCCGAGATTTCGTTGTTCTGGCGCCCGCCACATTTTGGTCTAGGGCAGCGAATGAGAAATAGCCACAATCATCGTCAAGTGATGAATGTTTCGAGGAGCGCCAGCTATTCTCTATCTGTACACATGTTGCACAGCATAGACAACAGCGCGTAAATCAGGTGAGGCTGCTTATTTACATAGAGGCTGTAACTGCTGCAGTGCACATTTACCCCTATGTACTGCCCGTCAGCGACCTGACCTGGGTAGGTAATTTCAGCCTTGTACGCTTAAAACGCCAGAACCTGCAATATGCCGTCGCGCGTGCCTGGACTCTCTAGACCACTAGAAATGTCCGACGGGATCGACAAACCTGGCACGCAGGATTAGTGTAACTCTGACAACTAAAACTCGAGCCATAACCGGATACCAGAGATTCCCGAGGCTTTGAAGCAATATCCAGGTCATCCTGGCGCAGTCTTGCTACTCCAAGGAGGTTCATCGTCAAGGAAACGAAGAGCCTAGAACCCAAAAGTCAAACATTTTTCTCACATGTCGAGACTGTCCCTGGCAAAGCTGAACAAGTCGTTAGAAAGAGAGAAGAAAAACACAGAAACAAGTCCCTTGCATGCTTGACCGCGATTTGGCAGAGTCAGACAGAGTCCACTCTCTTATGCAGGCTTCCATCAAAAAAGATCTTTTCTTCCCTGCCAAGCATTTCCTCGGATCTAGAATGACTCAGATCCCGGGTTCCAACTTCCGACCTTTTCTGTTCTTTTCTGATTAGAGACCACGGCTGTGACGAGTGATCTGAGACGTGGTAGCTAAGCCTCATCGGCATGCGGCAGTCAATGAACTACAGTTCCTACACTAACCTCTAATAATAGTAGATTCGCAGAGAAGATTGGTCGAGTCGTACAGAGAGGCACATGGGTAGATCATAACTGGAAATGACCATCAGTTGCCGATCCTCCAGAATAGAGTCAGCCAGCCAGACTGGTCACTGACCGGTGTTGGTTACCCAATCTGGTAATTAGATTCTTGTTACGCTTTCTAACAGGCTCTGACAGCGTTGATCTAAGTTTTGCTCGCTTGGATGAGGCAATTTTGCATCGATATGCAGGTACCGATCCACAGATTGTCAGTCATCTCCATCTTCTTTTTAGTCTCCATATCCAATATCAATCAATATCAGTCATCAACTATAGATCAAAATTCTCAAGTTGCACATATTTTACGAGGAATATGTCTCATAGAACACTTCAGAAAAGCCACGTCCCTTTGTATATGTTTCACTTCTCAGCCGCCTCCGGCCAACCCGTCCCCCGATGCCATCCCTGTCGTTTCATCAAAACCCCTTGGTCCCTGTCTCGTCTTGTCGCAGAATAACAAGTTACCAACTTTGTTTCCCCACTCGTAAATTACCTCTTCCAAGTTCCCTCCTTGTTCTGTCTACCGCCGCGGTTCCAACGGCTTGTTTATGGCACGTTGACGGCTTGTCATCTCGATAATGTCGTCGTCGTCTTCATATATCAAAAACACCCCAAGCAAGGGTTTAAAATTCTAGTAACGCTTCTTTTACTCCTTTTCTAGATTTTTACGAGAATGTTTATTATTCGGCTCATTTTAAACATACAAGCCGCGCAATATAGCTCATCTCATCTCGTCTCGTCTCGGTAATCACTCATGCTCATAGGCAGACTTGGCCTTGGCGGGCGGTTCTACTGTTGACCAAAGTCCCAACTTATGCTTGATACATGCTAAATAGATTGTCGGGATATGCTGACTGCGAATCTCATCTCATCTTCAAGGCACAGTCACATCAAATATGAGGCTCGCGCCGAGTAACTTTAAGCCATATCAATTCTAGCCCTGCCGTCAGCTGCAGTTGGCTGCATCGCCAGGGAACCTCAAATCCTACATGGTGTCACTATCCACAACTCAAATGCGCTGCGCCCTGCTGTGATTTCCGATCAGGTAGACACCGAGATTGCCAATCATTTACCGCACTCGGGTAGCGTGAGACTTGATATCCCCTCCATCTCTTGGACGCACCCATTCGTCCCGTCTTTCATTCCACCTCCTCAATTCGTGGCCGAGGCTTCCCAGCTGCGTCCACCAAAGTTCCGCTGGGGTTGACATGGAGGCCCGCCAGCTGTGTGAGTCCTGGACTGCTTGTTGACTCTTGTGGCAGGAGGATGCTTGCCATTTGCCAGTTCTCGAGGCTTTCAACCACGTCCTTTGCATGCTGTTGGACCAGTCCATCATTGTCCGTTTGAGCCACATATTGCAGTGTCCTCACAATATCCTCTCGGCTCTCATCAGTCAGACCAAAACCAAGTTTCCTGCCAGACTCCTTGGCAGCGTCAAGAGCCCTCACAAAACTTAACACGTTCAGGATGGCAGCTCTTCGTAGAATTGCCGTCTCCATCTCTCGTTCCATTGCTAGGATATTGATGCAAAGGTCAACGCTACCAGATACGAGCGTTGGCCCAATCCCTCCTATGTTCGTTTCGATAGCAGCGCCAAAGATTGACAAGGCAGAAGTTCGTATTCGAACGTCTTCTGCGCCTCTCTGGCTTTCCCATCCTTGAAGGATTTGAGCCAGAATGTCATTCCTAGCCCTCTCTTCTTCCGTCACTTCTTCTTCGTCCAAGTCCATATCATCGTCCAAGTCCTCCTTTTTCTTCTTCAGTTTTCTAAGCTTCTCATCACGAGCTTGTTTAGCCATGGTTTTGGCTCGATATCCACGACGTCCAGCGATGGACAGCAAGGTCTCGCTAACTTGACGTGCAACATCACCGGTAAAGGTTTCCCCTAGTCGTTGGATCACTTGCAATAAAGCTTCTCCAAACCGCAGCCGAATATCCGTCGTAGACTTTTCCTGTGGGTCTAAGTAGTGGTCTAGAAGCTCTTGAACTGCCGATTTAGGATGTTTGTTGGCCAGCTGAGTATAAACTTTGATGACTCGAAGGTTTATGTAGTCGTCGTTGTTCTCGAGTAGGGTCGACAAAAGCACGGCAACTGCAGGGATGTCGAGGATTGGACTGTCTTTAAGTATCAGGCCAGAAAGCAGGTTCAACCCTTCGGACACGATGGGTGCTGGATTGTCATCGCCTCCGGTGACATATTCCATGGCCAATTTATAAGTCCTCTGATCTTCGATCTGTCGGGTGCTGGGGGCCGAGGCAGAGACACAATCCTGCTCCATTTCGTCTCGGTACTTGAGAAGCAGCGCTAGGTTCCTTGCTGTAGGTGACAATTGTGGCCTATCTTGATTGCTCAATCGCTCCAGGGAATTCTCTATAATCTTGAGCTCTTCTGGTTTAATGTGGGATTTCTGGAATGTCGGTGCAGTAATGACCAGATTCAGTAAGCTTAGTACCACAGCGAGTAGGTCATCTGCCAGCCGCGACTGAGTATCTGCAGTAAGAACTTCGCATACCAACTCTAGCAGCTGATCAAACTGGCTCACGAGCTTTTCTGGAGCCTTATCCATCAGCTTCTGCAGAATAGTGACCTGGAAAAGATTTTGTAGAGGTGAATCTGCCTTTTCATCCTGAGGACGCAGATCAATTTTGATCTCATCATTTGGTTTGTCTGCTATTTTAATCCAGCGTTTTAGCAGGCTCAAGAAGATGGATGACACCTCTGTAACCGAGCACGATGTTGTTATGAACTCAACTAGCTTAGCTGCTTTGCCTTCGAGTTCGTTCCAGTTCAGCTCAATGCCTGAGGTTGAATCAAGTCCACGAGGTTCTATGATCTCAATATCGCCTTTGCCTTTGAGTCGATACTCCCAAGGCTCTTTACTTCCTTCTGTGGCGCCTCTGCAGAGAAGGTTTCGAACGAATGGACTGACACTTTCGGAATTACCGAATATCCTCAGATAGGCCTGCAGCAGTGCCCTCGCGGGCTTGACGAAGTTCTCTTCGGTACTAGGTGGCGGGTTTTGCCACGAAGCGAGAACCCATATCTGTACTAATACAAGCCTGAGGAGACGTCGGCATAGCCCGGGTGAATAATTGGACATCACCAGGGTCATTAGGCGCTGTAGCGAGGTTTTCAGAGATTGGGAGGTGACGAGAACACGATCACGGCTAAGATCGACAATTTCCTCGTTTTCTTGCTTAATGGCAGTGGAATTAGGGTTGCCCATCGATCGTAGTGTTGGGTTTATATCCTGGACTAGAGGCTGAACAAAGGCATTCCAACCCGGAGATCCTAATTCTGAGTTTAGTATGCTTATAGAGATTGTCTGCTGTTACTCACCCGGTGCACCATATTGCTTGTTCCCCAATACACCATAACCTACGATTTGAGAAGCGGTCTTTGCGAGTTCGGGACCGGCAGTTCCATCGATGAGCTCAAATAGCTGTCCTGAGATGCCCTCGAACCACGCTTCCGCTGTCATACTGGCCGGAACCGACGAGAGGAGTTTCGTTGCAACGGCGACACCTTCATGCGTTATGCTAGCTCCTTGCTTTTGTGGTCCAGCGTTTGCGTCTTGAGTTATACCAACATTCCTAGGGTGTACTGAAAAGACGAATTCCATGGTTCCACGGACGCCAGTTGGGCGTAAAGGGAGGAGGGTGAGCGTCTGGACCAGAGGATCTCTTAGCCATTGTGGAAGAACTGATGGCTTAATGAGTGTGTTTAGAGCAGGCAAGAGTTTCCAGACTGGTGTTCTTGTAGTCTGTTAGTGCCCTGATATCGAAATAAATCTTCTCATAACAGATTTGTAGCTCACCTTTCAATGAGTTTGTCGTATGCTTGAAGCCCCGATGCTTGAGTGCTGGTATCATTTTTGGGATCAAAAGCTTTTTTACCAGCTTCAACTATCTCCTCAAGTATTTTTGGGTGTGCAGCAGAAGAAGATGAAGAGCTTGCCATGCTGCGTTAGAAACCAATGTCGAGCTTCAAAAAAATTGTATAGGTGAGGTATGTATGTTGGAAACAAGAATTAGGAAATTGGTATAGGGTGTTTGTCATCATGATTCAAGAGCTCCAGCCTTCATGTGCACCCCACACTGTATGCACTGTGAAGAGGCTGGAGCAGTCACGTGCAAGCGCGTTTGCAGTGGAGGCCCACATATTTCATCGCGTCTACATCTCAATGTGTTGAACTCGACTTTCTCAGTCAACAACCACTTCATGACGCTGTTCAGTTTCTAGGATTCTGTACTGGAGATGCGACACCTGCCAAAAGATATGATTCATACGGATCAGCTCTCTGAGGCTCCCGACACGGTCAAGACGAGCTCCTTCACTACTATCAACACGCGTGACGCCTCCCCCACAGTCCTCCGGTCCTCGTTTCTCGCAAGGGATCCTATTGTAGGCACCCGCATCATTTGGTTACCCTCCCATATGCCGCTCTCGAGCCTGTAACAGGACCTCGTGAATGCCGCAGCCGGATTATGGTGGGTAGCGCGTCCTGTATAGGATGTACCAAGCGGGTGGGTGAACGAGGCTCGGAACTTAACCCTAAGAAGATATCTGGTTATCAAGTTTTGCGCTCTTGTCGCCCAAGTCGTCTTTTATGCCGGTGAAGCACCAACTGTCATCACGCCCGCTGAAAAGTTGGATGATTGACTGGTGGCGCTACTGCCGACGGACAGGCGAGGAGGGCAGTCCAGTCACCATTTGGTGCGCGAGAGGATCGGTGCCATGAGTCGTTTGGTAAGAGCCTCTGGTCTGAGGACGCTCGTCAGCCCTTTCCGCTGGAACCAGCACATTGGTCAAGAGTAGACCGTCTAGTCGTTGCGATTAGCTCTGGGTCTTGGAGATGGAGCTAGTCTGACCACTTGGTCATACTGCTAGCTTGCGCCATTGCGCCTAAGCAGCTGAGAAGTGGAGCTTCGATTTGGCCTTCAAACAGTCAGTCAATGAATTTCATTCATGTCCCGAGTTTTCGCTTGCCGGAACCGCCAGTTAGGGTAATTCCATCTGGTGCAGCGGGCAACTCGTGGAAACACACAGAAATTCGGCGACTGACATATCTTGCCAATCGTATAGTTCCCGGTCCTACAAAGCTGCTCGTGGCATGGTGCGTTGCTGCACTACTCCATATCATCCTAACCCGTTCGCACACTGGACCACACCGCAGCACTTGCTACCGGTGTGTGACGCTCCGCGTCTGGTCTGACCAAGCGCATTAACCTCCAGCCATGGGTCACAATCCCTTGGTCATGATGGGCGCCAGCAAGCCTGCAAGGATCAGAAGGTCTGAACAGGTCCCTCAGATCCGCCGAAAAGTTGAACTGAGATGAAAGGGTGGTTTTTATGGATGTCTTTTGTCCACCCGTCAATGCCCTCCATACCTCTCGCTGGCGAGAAATTTGGAGAGGAATCAAAAACTAGTCCTAGTTGGCAGCGCGAATCATACAGAAGGAGCTCTCTCGTCAGTGTCAGTGGGGTTTCAAATTGCGCTCTGCTATGGCAACCTTTTGGTAGAGTCGTGTTTACGAAGGTATTGGATCATTTATGGAATCGTCAGCTCACGAAACAGTCTTCACCTTTGCAATGGCCGTTGTTGCAGAAGGATACTTGCGGTTGGTGTTGGAAGCATCATCGGGACCCATCTCGAGTTGGAGTCAAAGTTTCGTACTTGTCTGGTGTTGTGAAAGACCCTTCTGTCAAGTTGAATTTCGCGACTCTGGCCGCACTGTTGAGGCTGGGTTGCATTGTTGGATCTAGGACAGGCCTTGTTGGGTAGGGTAGTCCTGGCTGTTCTCTCGCCTGAAAATGGTGTGGAGGACAGCCCCCCGCGGTGAGGGGATAAGTCTACCCATTCTTTTTTGTTGATTGGACAAGTGCTAATATTCAGACAGGACCAGAGAAATCTAGATACACTAGCTGCCATGCTTGGGGACAAGTTTTTCAGGTAAGTTCAAGATCTAAAGTCAATTGTTGTGTGGGGAAGTTGGAAGATCCCGTCTAGATCGGCATTCGGATCCGACGGATCGGAGAATTAGCATCGTGATGTCATGAATGCCAAGATTTGCCAACGTCCGCGTTTCTTCGGCAGCAAATCAGAACTAACAAAACCCTCGTCGTAAACTTAATGCATCTGTAACAAATGATCTGCGACAGATTTGGAGTGTGTGGGTTGCTCTAAGAAGCTTGCTTCCATCCTGGTCGTGTTACACGAGTGCTGACAAGGAAAGAAGAAGAAAAAAAGAACGCATCAACTCGTGCTTCTCTGCACGAAGATGCCATTGTAAATATTGTAATGTAGAAACTCAAAATAACAATAAGATAACAGACTTGACTCGCATCGTATTACTCAACTTGTGTTAGAACTGTAAATGAATTCACAGGTATTATAACGAGAAGAACCAAGTTTGTCTAGTTTTATGTTTTTCTTTAACCCCCCAAGCCTGCGTATTGAACCAGCCAATAGGGAATATCCGATGACTGAGATACCTGGTTGCCGGTGATGTCACATAATGCAGGAACCTGCTCCCCATGTCTGAGCTGATGATACTAACCTAAGGTACTAAACAAAAACAAGATTGCCCTGCTACCTTAGCTTACCTTACCTACGCTTACTCCTCATAAATTATTCCCTCCCTTCGTTGCTCGCTGGCGTCTTGGCTCTTTGTTCTCACGCTATTCTTCGAAAGCCAAGACTTGAAGAGATATCCATCATGGTGAAAGCAGCATTCTTGGGCTTGTTGCCCGCCGTTATGGCCATCCCGGCAGCCGTTCCCGGTCCCGCACCAACGGTTTATCGCAGAGAGGCAATTCCAGTTCCAGCTGCTCAGCCTACGCAGGTTATGGACCTCGAGCGACGCGACATCATTGGGGATGTGGAGACTTATGTCGGTAGTCTTGTTAGTGGTGTTGAGACAAAGATCAAGGGATGGGTCAATTCGGGCATTCTCGACTTTCCAACTGGTTTCCCTACCGGCGATGCGGTTAAGAAGTCAGCAGGCGTCGACGACGATGATTTGAAAGCCGAGCCAACACAGGTTCTGAATATTCCGTAAGTAGCCTCAATCCGATACGAGAACCACTCTAACCAGGAGACAGCCCATACGGCAATTGGACCAACAAGGGATGGAACGTTCGAGTGCACGGCAATGTTTACAAGATCCCCAACCTGAGCCAGGACAAAGTCGACGACCTCGCCAATGTCTTCCTTATCGACACGAGTGTTGACAAACTGTCCAAGTCTCAGCAAGCTCAGGCTCGAAATGTGACAAGGTCTATCTTTGTAGTGCAACAGGACAATGTTGAGGTCAAGATGAACTTTGTGAACAATGTTGATGTGTCTCCCGATGAGAGCGGTGGTGCAATTGATGCGGTAAGCAAAACAGAAGAAAGTTGAAACATGGAACCAGTTGCTGACCATATATCAGAGGGGAGGTTCGCAAAACATCACCATGCCATACAACACAACTCTGGAGGGCGACTTTGATGCTTTCGTCGTGCTTAAGAACACCACAGGCCCCAACAATGGCTATTTGATCCCCGGCAACGAAACTTCCAAGATCCAGACCCTCAATGTTTATGCTGAGGGTAAGAACAACAGCGGAAACGCAACCGCTTACCTCGTACCACCCAAGGGTATCACTATTGTCTCTGACATCGACGATATTTTGCGAGTGACAAAGATTTACGAGCCAAAGGAGGGTCTTCTCAACACTTTTGCTCGACCTTTCACTCCATGGATGAACATGCCCGACATTTATGCCAACTGGTCGTCTTCAGTGAAGGACTTGCACTTCCACTATCTCACTACGACACCTGAGCAGGCCACTCGTAACTACATGAGCTTCATCTACAACACTTACCCACTGGGCTCATTCGATACCCGTCCGCTGAACTTCTCAGACGTCTCAGCAACACTGTCCATCCGCCGCTTCTTGCTCGATAAGGTCTTCCAGACCTTCCCTGATCGCAAGTTCATCCTCGTCGCCGACACGAGCAACTCAGACGTAATGAAAGACTACCCAGCGATGTACAAGGACTATCCTGGCCAAGTGCAGTGCATCCTTCTGCGCAACACCAGCTCCACTGACAGCGGTGACAAGTTCCCGTATAATACCAAGGGCTTCAAGGACATTCCTCAGAAGAACTACATGTTCTTCCACGTGCCTGACGATATCGCCAAGATTGACATCGCCAATGGCGGGTGCTACAACAGCTCTATCAAGCAGAACGTTACTTTTGACTACCAGGGTCTTCCTTTTGGTTTGAGCGACGACGATAACGCCGCTACGGGTGTTACACCCAGGTTAGGAATGATTGTTGCAGGATTGATTGCTGCTGGTATGGCGATGATGGTTTAGTTGGATTAGAAGGCGTTATTCTGGGGTATCATGAATCCAGACTGTAGCAAACTCGGTAGTTACGAGCATAATGATTACGTTCAATTACTCACGACAAACCTCACTCCTTTCCCCAGACGCTATATTTGGAGGAGACGTGTTCTTTCTCATGGTAGAATCATGATGTCGAGTGTCAACAAGTCTCACTGATAGAATACTCTACAATTGGTGATCATAGCACTCAAACTTTTACCGTGACATGACATTGCGTTCACTCCATTTTCACAAACCGTGCGTGTTCTTCCGACTCACGTATCCAATTACGTCAACCGGAATACATTCCGTTCAAAGGCACACGAGTATTTTTTCGGAACTTGCCCAAAGGAAGCTATAAAATTCAGGGTCCAGCTGAAATATCGTATGACAACGACACCTCTACCGCATAGATCGTATGAACACCATCCCAGGGTCTTGGATATGAGCATCTCGTCGCGGAAAATAATTTCCTGTGTCTTGAGAGTATCATCCGGCACTCCGGGCATCGTATTCTGTCGTATCATGGCTCAAGCAACGAATATGCACTCTGACTCCACTACGGTACTTGGAACTTCCAGGGTTGAAGAATTCCATACAACCGTCAAAGCTTATTGCGAATAGGCACAGACTCTCTTGAGATGTTGACGAGGAAGATGTACTGTACTAGAACGGCGGGCCCCGACTCCAAAAGAGAAGAAATGGCCAGACAGCACATGCTCTAGATCATCAAGACAAGCCACTTAATACTAAATACATTAGCAGCTGCACTTGACTGATTCATGAACTGGTTGGGTTGTTCCTGGCTGTGGTCATGTCTGTATGAGTACCTAAGTGAGGTCTGCAGTAATTCTCTCAATCGTTCCATTCCGCTTCTGGAACGGGATGTTGTTTGTGCCATGACGCTTCTACCACTGGCACTAAGCTATGGATAATGGGCTGATGCAGGGTTCTGAAGGTGCTGTATCCATAGCGCGTAGAATCCTCGCGAGATCTCGCAGGTATCTTTCGCATACCGAGCGTTGAGCGTTGCATTGTAAGAGGATGAGGGGAGACAAGGTTCACGCCAAGGCCAGGGATGGCAGTTTTCTTTATCCTGTCTTTCTAAAGTTCCGGCATATCACGGATCTTCCAAGGAAGTCAAGTCAGATGCTCAATTAGGACACTTCTGCGAGGCTGAGAGTGGTCATCGGCTTTTAGAGCTGTGATTCAACATGAGGAATTGTCCAATAGGATCTCAATTGATACCCGCGCAGCTGAGACATTGAGGCTACCTAGTCGTCAATCTTAGCGAGGTGCGAGGTGTGTGTAAGCTATTTCTAGAAGGGAGTCTACACATAACACAGCGGCATCCTTTAGAAGTTGAACTAAAGACTCATGGTTGAATGGATGGAAGCTTCCAAAGGCCCTAGACCTTGAAAAACATACTACCTAAAGATTGGTCAAGTTTTACATAGTACGGGCGCTAGTGGAGACTGTTGTCCCCTGATCAGCCAGTTGACAGCGGCTCATATCCTATTTGATAATGGTGTTGTGGATGTTGAAAAGCGCTAATCCGTAGCTGCCGTGTCGTGTCTGTCTGTCTCTTGCCAATTGAGCATATTCTTGCACCGCAGACTGCTCATTCAGGCCGGAAAGGACGGAGACCTACAGGCAAGTCCCCGCCTGAGCTCTTTCTCGATTCAAACGTTTTTTGGGCTTTGGCTCCATTGGATTGGATTAGAAAAGGCAAGTGCACATGAAGATGACTGTTCACTTGTCATTATTCGTATTCCCCACTCTCGCCGTCGCATCCAGAAGCCACAATCTCAATCTCTTCAATCTCACTCAGACTTCTTCTCCACTAGGTACTGCCGCTAACCTAGGTGCCTTACTGAAGAGAAAACAATGCTACAAGCAGGTACATTCATCCGCGGTCAGTTCGAAACAAGCCGCATGCTTAGCACTGCATTCTGCACGTCGAACCGCGTCTCTGTGGCTACGCGGTTTGTCTGTCCGTGCAATACGTACTGTACCTCCGTCGTTCGGGGATCCTGACGATCTGCAGTCCGCGGGAGTAAGCGAGGCCGGAAGTCTGTTCTAAAACAAACCGTCTTTCAACGGCGTCAAATTACTTCATCACCGAAACTCAACTAATCCTCTGCTAATTGCAGGTACAACTGGTAGCTCAGCCTTGATAGCCCCCTAACCAACTACTGGCACCACCCTTACAAGATGCAGGCACGTGGAGACTGGTGGAAACCGTTGCACTTGGTCCCTTTCGAGAAAAGTTTACCGTTCGAAGAGCAAAAACGCCCTCCATGGCTTTTCGCGAAGTCAAGTGCTGCCACGGGTCTAGCAGAAACGCCTCGTTCAGCTGCGGCTCCAAGCCTCTTTTTCAACAACCAACATCGTTCTTGACCCTCTTTGGCCCACAATCAATTGCGGCTCCCGTGACGGTCATCGCTATTCAAGTCGGTTTGATATTAGAGCTTAGACTCGTGCGCCTTGTTGGACAATCCCTATCGGTGGGGTACCTCATCCCGAAACAAACAACGACTGACTGATAAGTCCTGCAGCCAGACAAGGATCATCAGACGAGCTCTCTTTCCGAGGCACGCCACATCTCACGACCTAGCCCTGGCCTCCGCGCCTTGATCTGATTCCTTGACATGATTTCGTGTGCCTAGAACTCATTACTGACCCGCTCAGCAGCAGGTCGACCACAACCAATGCTCCCTGAGCATCACATCACATGTCGTGTGCGTTTTTAGCAGATGATTAATCGAAACAAAATGAGATCAAAAACTGCCTCGCCTTTTCCACGAAGGAAGAGGTCAGAAATCAATTTCCCGGCTCCAGAACGGCCAAAAAGATAACAATTGTTGCCACCCAGTGAAACTCATTCGCGCCCGTTACATGATGATGTCCGAATAAAAAAGAAAGAAACCCAAAAATAATAACAATTGCAGATTGGAGTCCCCCATCTCCAGAAAGGTTCAACAGCGCATGGGTATCTCGCGGGGGTTTTGTTTGCTTGCGGTCTTGCTCCAGCCACCAATCTCCCGCTCCATCCAATGTTAAGCGTCGCAGTCAGTTAAAAATCGTACACTGCCTACGCCCAATGGCGCGTTGCAAATGGTCGGCGGTCACGAGAGAGGCATGCCAACCTATCTCCCTGTTGCCGTCGGCACTCAATAGTCCAGTTCAGTCTTTGCCCGTCGATTATTATTTCCAGCTCTGGCGTCCTCCTGTCGCAATTGAAGAAACTCTCTCAGAGGGTGACGCTCTTTTGCCCCTTGAGGACACTACTCTTCTCAAAATCGATTATGTGCCATGATGCTCGGTATACCTGGCATAGCGCTTGTTACGGGAATTGATGGTGGTGGCCGACTGGCCTTATCCCGAAGAGTCCAGTCGTCTCCAGGTTCTGAGGGAGCTACGAGCTCCATAAGAGTATATTGAAGAATCCCGTCGAGAACTTTTGGGACAACAATATCTCGAGACAGTCCCCATGATGGTAATGAAGGTTCTTCGTTATCGCGCCCATCAGCCTGGAGCTATCAGTCAGTACTAGCCGCACGTATTGATATGCAAAGCGAAATGTGCCAACTTACAAGACATGATGCGCAAGGCGCGTTATTCACCCAGACCCAGTTGGGGCAGTTATGTGTATAGAAGTACTTGCATCTGTACTTATAAAAACCACCAGCTCCACTCATTGTGCTGTTGATGTCCAAGATGTAAGAGAGTTGTATGGCGTAGCGAGCAACGGATTGGACAAGGTGAGATGTGAATCAAGGGGCAGACGGATAATGGAATGCGAGGAAGAGGCATAGACTCTTATATGAGCTGCCGGGCAATGAGAAGAAGTGACGTGAATGCGATTATTAGCACGGGGAGTGGACTAGGCTGGGGAAAGGGTCGAACGATTTGCTTGTACTACCGCTGAATTGCGGATGGCCAACATGTCAAGGATACCCAGGGCAGAGCGGAGCTCTAAGTGGGAATGAGCTGGCATGATCAAAGGTGCGTAGTGTTTGCTCAACGGATTACGACTTAGAGACTCGGACGCTGACGTCTTAGGGACAACTAAACTCGATGGGAATGGCCGTTGGCATCGCAATGCCATTTTGCATGGCATTGACTGATGCCCCCCGCCGAACAAAACGATGCGATGTGGTGGGGACCACACCCGTAGTGATGACAGACAGGGAGCCCCTGTGAGCTCTGTAGGACGACTGCAGACGCCTTTTACAAGCGACAAGCAGACATGACTTGGGTACGGGCAGGCAAAACAACGTACATGATTCTAAAACGACGACAGAATACGGCAACCAGCTAGAGATGGTTTGTTCTTGAGAGGTCGGCCTCAAGGAGAAATCCACGCCAGCAAGATATTTCGTTACTATGCGCTCATACAACCGGGGAGGACGCCCAAGCGCTTTCAGAGCACGACTAGACAAATGTTAATCAGCATTAGTGGCATTCATGTGTTGCGGTTTCCGCCTCAATCTGCTGCTCCAGGACAGACATTATGCGTCCATACTGAAAAGCGAAGTGATAGGATGGGTCGTCTCAGAAGCCATGTCGACAACTTAAACGGTTTGTGGTTCGTCGAGACGTGGGGCCATGGGACGAGAGCTATAAAGGGTGTAGCGTCCGGCGGAATGGCGTGAGGTTAGACCTGACAAGGGCGTGTATGCTCGTCTGGGGAAAGGACGTACTGTCTGCCATGGTCATATCCAATGATACCGAGCTTTTGCGCATCCCTCTCGGAGTTGACCTTACTTGAGACGATGCATGATGATATCCCCCCGTCTATGGTCCACGCCTAAGCCCCTAGGTCCACGGCAATCACAATTGCTCCAACGCCGCATACAGGACAGTACCAGGTCAGGGCAAGAAACCCTCAACAGGCATAGGGAGGGGTGTGCTGTTCATCAATGAATACCTACATATGTTGTGGTGTTTTCTCTTCGGGCCAGCCGGCGCCACGACCTGAAGCCAAAGACCCGTAGTCAACGGTAGGCTTGCTGCGGTCATCCCATGCTACCATGTGGTGTCGTGCCACATGAAGTGCACAGGCAAAGATCCGATTGTCGGACGCGCAGTGGTATGGTTCAGAATCAAGCAGGCCATGTATAGAATTAATCTGACCTCACTCTGACCCTGTGGCTCTTCCAGGCAGGGACTTTGTGGGGAGGAGATCTCTGAGGCTGAAAGAAGAAACGTTCTTAGAACATCTTGGGATCGATGCCAATGCGGCTCAGCCCAGCATCTGGAATGGAAGGACGGGAAAAAGCAAAAAAATACTTTGCTTGTGAAGGGACGGGATCCACAAGCGCGTGGCGCCGCAGTTTGGCTTGTGGATATGCGAAGTATATCTCAACGTACTGAGTAGGTATGCATATTTGCACTTGCACATGCCGGCAATGTTGCTTTTTTCTCTGCGAGCTTGTGCTGGGGAGGCTGATAGCCAAGCTATCGGTGATACAAACTATCAAGGTTGCCGAAGAGCGAGACCAGAGCTTATTACGAGGAGGGAGCTTCGGACATGGTGGGTTACCTGTTCTGATATCATGAGATATTTGAGAAGCATCAGTCTTTACTCGATGAGATTACGACCCTACTCGGAGGTCTCGGGTCGCCCCGTGCTTTCATAACGTCCAGTTGAGCATCACCGATGACCTCGGGCGTCTCCATTCGCGGATCACCCATTCTACCTCGGCCACTCCACACTCATTTGGACTTTATCAAGACCATCTTCTCATTGAGGCAATTGTAATGTTGCGCGATAAACTACACCTTCGACGGGCGCGCAGAAGCAGCAGGATCCAGGGTTGGCCAGTCTTATCGTTGCGTTACAACTAGACAAAAACTTAAAACGCTTCTCTCATTTCCACATATTGGGAAAACATCACAAACCGCGCAATATGCACAGTTGACAACGCGGCCCCCGTCGGGCAGCGCACCATCTTCTGATGCTTCTTCACCTGTGCGCCATCTTGCTTCTTCCGCCCCCCCAAGTATGAGCCAGGTTGTGAGCAGGGGCGAACGGCAAGGAGCTATGGCCTCCTCGGATAGGTTACCATGATCAACGTTCCCAGTAACTCAAGTTAACTTACAGCCCACAAGGGTCTCAAATGTTAGCTTAGTATAAGACCCATAAAAAGCCCACCGATCAGCAGGTCTTGGTAGCGAGATTCTGTACTTACAATTTGCAGGCGATTTATATAAGAGGAATAGTATCTATTTATTATCTAGTAGCTAGTCTAATAGCTCTCTTTTATAATATACTCTTTTAGTTAGTTAGGTATACTTCTAAAGACCTTAATAACTTCTTCTTTAGGTAAAGCTTCTTAAGTAGCTAAGATAGCCTCCTTAAGCTACTATAGATTTAATTTCTTAACTTTATAATATCCTTTAATTTAAAGCTTTAATAGTATCTAGATATTCTTAATAGAGTTAAAATTAAAGCTATATAAAGCTTAATTTAAGACTTTAATATTATAATCCTTACTGTTAATACTACTGTTTATTGCCTTGGCATCAGTTATCATTTTATGGGGCAAATGTGCTTAGTCAGGTGAATTCTGTTTAATTAACTACAGCCTTGTTTTGCCTGCTGAAGGACTCTTTAACTTTCAGTCATAAACTCTTTCTCATGCATAGAATTTTTTTCATCCCACACAATTAACTCGTGGGGGAGTCACAGACCCTGTCAGTCGGGCTTTTTAAAGCTCTTTAGCTAATTAAGTAATATATTTATTATAATTAAAGTTACTTAAAATACTATAGCCTAAAGGTAATTTTATTAATTAAGTTTATTAAGATTTTAATCTAGCTAGAGACTTTATTATTAATACTTTTATAGCTTATTAAAATATCTAAATTCTATTTATTAGTTATTACTGGGTTAAAGTTATAAAATATAAATACCTTTTATTTTTTTCTATTTTAAGGCTTTTTTTATAATAAAAATAATAAATTTAAAATAAGATTTTTAATATTAAAAATACTAATTAATAAAACTTTAATAAAACTTTTTACTTTTTTATATTAATTTCTTATAATATATTTAAAAAGCTAGCTTTTTTTAATTATTATTAAATTACTTTTTTAATCTTTTTTTAAATTATATATTTTTTTATAATATTATTATTATTAACCTTTATTAAATTACTATTAATACTACTATTTATTGCTTTAGTATTAGTTATTATTTTATAAGGTAAATATACTTAATTAAGTAAATTCTATTTAATTAACTATAGCCTTATTTTACCTACTAATAGATTCTTTTAACTTTTAAATAAAACTCTTTATATATATATATTTATTATTATTAGCCCTATATAAGGCTATTAAGCTTTTAACTTTTTAATTAAAGGCTTAAATAATAAGGCCCTTATAGTAAGCTAGAATTATAGAAATTAAAATCAGAGAAGGTTTATCTGCCTTAAGTAGTGCAATTACTGCCTTAACTAAGCAGTATAAATACCACTTACCCCTTAGTAGCTGTGTTAACCTTCTTCCTTTACCCATCCAAAAGACTAAGATAATACCGCGCCTAGTGCATCCATCGCACTTCCAAAGTACGTTCCCTGACCTGAATACCTGTTGGTCACAGTTGCTAACATCTATCATAGCCACCGTCGCGATGCTTCGCAACAGCCTGCAGGCCAATCAGACCTATCACACAACCAACCATAACCTTATCAATGCGATCAAATCAGCCCTAAGGCAGGCTAGAGGCAAGGATTGCTGTAAGGTCTGTATGATAGCTGCAGCTATCATGAAGAACTTCTCATCAAGGAACCAGTCTAGCCTAGTCAAGATGGCTGTTTTTGACTGCACCCTGATTCACTTGATCAGTCGTACAGATCCGGATTCCCTAGGTTATTTCTTATATATAGAATCTTTTTTATCTTATATAATTAACTTTATAGAATTTTCTAGGTAATTCTATTACTTAAAAACTTTAAATACTACTTATAGAAAGCTTACTTAAAGGTTAATGTAAATTATAGTTATAAGATTAATAATAATTATAATTTATAAGCTATACTTACTTCTTAGGTTAATAATTTAATTATCTATTATTACCTTTATTAAATTACTGTTAATACTACTGTTTATTGCTTTAATATTAGTTATTATTTTATAGAGTAAATATGCTTAATTAGGTAAATTCTATTTAATTAACTATAGCTTTATTTTACCTACTAAAAGACTCTTTTAACTTTTAAATAAAACTCTTTTCTTATATATAGAATTTTTTTTATCTTATATAATTAACTTTATAGAATTTTCTAGATAATTCTATTATATATAAACTTTAAATACTACTTATAATAGTCTCTTATTTATAGGTTATTATAAATATATACTATAAGTATAGTAATACTTTAAATCTAAAAGCTATATTTATTCTTTAATTTATAAGAGTATAGGTTCTTTATACTTAAAGTGCTTAACTATTATACCTTTCTATTAAGCTACTTTATATAATAGAAGCTTCTAGTTAAGTAGTAAAAAAGCTTATACTTAAAGATAATTAGCTAAAGTAATTAGTTATCTATTTACTAATTATAGCTAATAGCTAATATTTACTTAGCTTTCCTTTATATTTTAAATTTAGCCTTAAAGGTTAAATTAATTTAAAGAAAAGTAATATTATTACTATTAATTAGTTAGTTATTATAATAGCTAGTAGAGATAAGCTATAAGTATTATTAATTAATAGTTACTAGTTGCTAGTTATTTAGGTTTAATATCTTAGCTGTAATTAAAGTTAGTATTATTAATTAAATAAAGTAGTTAAAGTAAAGAACTTATAAATAAGCTTAGTTAGTTTTTAATAATTTTATAATTATTAAAATAACTTTAAGGGATAGATAGATTAAGAAAGGTTAAAGTTATAAAGAAGTTATAAACTCTATTAGTTAAGCTTTTTATAGTACTTTAGCTAGTTAAGTAATATATTTATTATAATTAAAATTACTTAAGATACTATAGCTTAAAGATAACCTTATTAATTAAGTTTATTAAGATTTTAATCTAGCTAAAGACTTTATAGTTAATACTTTTATAGCTATTATTAAAATACCTAGGTCTTATTTATTAGTTATTACTAGGTTAAGGCTATAAAATTATCTATTATTAAATTTAAGGTATTAGTATATTACTGCTTAATCCTTAGAAATAGTATTTTAATTTAATATTACCTTTAAATAGAGCTAGAATTAGAGTTTAGATAGTAAAGTATCTTATACTTAAAGATAATTAAATTAAATAACTAAATATTTATTTAATAATTTTAAATAACTAAATATTTATTTAATAATTTTAAATAACTATAAATATTTTCTTTATTAGCTTTTATATTTAAGTCTTAATACTAAAGGTTATATCTTTAATAAGATTTATAATCTTCTTATTACTAATTTCTAGGTTATAATTAAATAAAAGTAATATCTATATATTTAGTTAATTAATAGTTACTAATTACTAGTTATTTAAGTTTAATATTTTAATTATAATTAAAGTTAATATTATTAATTAAATAAAGCAGTTAAAGTAAAGAACTTATAGATAATATAAGTTTAATTAGTTTTTTAATAATTTTATAATTATTAAGATAAGTATCTTTAAGAGATAAATAGATTAAAAAAGGTTAAAGTTATAAAAGAATTATAAATTTAGCTAGGCTTTTTAAAGCTTTTTAGCTAGTTAAGTAATATATTTATTATAATTAAAATTACTTGAAATACTATAGCCTAAAGGTAACCTTATTAATTAAGTTTATTAAGACTTTAATCTAGCTAAAGACTTTATTATTAATACTTTTATAGCTTATTAAAATACCTAGATTCTATTTATTAGTTATTACTAGGTTAAAGCTATAAAAATAAATTATTAATTAATTTTATATTTATAGCTTAAATAACCTTAAGCCTTTAAAGAGGACTTTTAAGAGTAATATCTTATATTTTAATAACTAGGCTTATTTATACTAAATTATAAGTATTTTAAGTCTTTTTAAAGAAAAGATTAAAAAGCTTAAAAGCTATAAAAAAGCTATAATCTTATTTATTATATATAGCTATAAAAAGCTATATATATATCTTTATAATTACTATAATAATCTCTTTATAGCTATAGCTTTATTAAGCTTTTTAAATCCCTTTTTATTAAATCTTTAACATTTTTATTCTTTTTTAATAAATTAAGCTTTACTTTTATAAGTAATAAATAGTTAAGCTTATAAAGCTATTATTAATACTATAAATAAGCTATATACTTATAAAAAGAAAATTATTTTATTATTAATTTATTAAATAGTAATAATTCTTTATTTTAATATATAATTAAAATTTCTTACTTAACTAATTTATAATAAGATTAAAATTAAAGCTATTTATATATACTTTAAAGCCTTTTATATTAAAAATTAAAAGGTTAAAGACCTTTAATTCTTTTAATTACTTATTATATAATATATAATTATTAAGCTTAATAAAATTAATAATATTCTTATTACTTTTTATATAAAATAAGTAAAGCTATATAAAATACTTATTATTAAATTATTTTAAAATTTAATAAAAAAAGTTAAGTAAATTAATTATAAATTAATTAAATAGTAAAAGTAATATAAAAATATTTATTTTATATTATTAAAAATAATTTATAATAATTTATATATTTTTATTAAGACTTAATTTAATCTATTACTAACTTGCTAAGCTAGCTTTAATCTGCTAACATTTACAGTTTTTCCCTTAATGCTAAAACCTTTATTTTCTAATTTACCTTCTTCCCTCTCCTTTCCCTTTTACTTCCCCTCCTTTATGCTATAATAGCCCTTAATTCCTATAATATAATATTTACACTATTAATTCAACTAATACAACTGTACATTTTAACTCTATAAACTACTCTTAGTATAGGCTATTACTGCTACTTAATGTAATTCTAGTAATAAAGGCCTATTACTCTATTAATAAATCTTAATCCTGCTTTAGGCAATTAGCTAGGTCTTCTAAGGCTCTTATTTAGCTTATAATATATATAATAATAGATGCATTTAGGGGTATATTATAAAGCCTTACTTTATAATTAAAGATTATAAGATTAACTTATTATATTAATAGTAATTTATTAATATATAGTAAGTCTTTACTTATAATATTCTAATGCTAAAGGAAGGCATATAAATTAGAAATATTATTAATATTAAGATTATTAATGTTAGTTAAAGAACTAGTTATATAGCTATTAGCTGCTATGCCTAGTTGGTTATAGCTAGGTTAGCTGTTATTAATATTAATTGCATAGTAGTGCATCTTGTAATAGATTTTAGGGTTCTTAGCCTATTTTAAGATAGTCTATTTAGGTTAAAGCCTTAGTAATAATTGCCTTAACTAGGTAATAATAGAGAAGGCATTTAGCCTTAGTAAGCTAGGGGAAATATCTTTTTTATGCTTATAGATTAAGGCTACTTATTTAATTAGATTATAAGGTTTAAGGCAGCAGCTGTATGACCTTAAGACTTGATTTTAAGGTTATTGTATTTTTTGGCGTAGTGTATGATGCCTTATATTATAATATGCTGAAAATAAGCATTATATTGTGTTATCTCATTGTATGAGACCTTATTGGCTATACCTTGCGTATTGCTGCAGAGATATTTTAACTTTTTAATATTTTTATTAAATTAATTAAAATAAAAAGATTATTTAATTAAACTAAAATAGTATTATTAAATTAATATTATAAGCTAAATTTAAAAGTAATAAAAGTAATACTTTACTTAAAAAGCTAATTATAAAAAATAAATAAGATTATTTCTTATAGCTATTTAATTAAGATTCTTTAAGTTAACTTATTTAATTTAATTCTAACCTTTAAAATATACCTTAATTTAACTTATACCCCTCCCTAATTTAAGCCCCTGAAAAAGCTAGCTTAAGTTGAGTTGTTGGGAACGTTGGCCATGATGCTTAACCATCCAGGAAGTGCCCTGCAGATACATACATACATACAGGTAATGCTCTCCATACTTTATTCTCCGGTCGGCACTGTCGTCTGCTTGAAGCTCGAGCCCTTCCACTGCATTGTTTTCTCGAAAAGGAAGAGAGCTGCTGGAGCTCCCTTCAGAGCATGTTCATTGATTGGACCACTTGTGAAGGTCTGAGCCGGGCAATTTGTTTGGCCCGTACGATGATACCCTGATATTCCAAACCACGCTGAGATACACGTGGTGTTTTGCATCAAATCTTCTTACTGATTTGATATTGCTGGGTCATCCCTGGTTGGAGGAGACTCAATCATTATGATAACCCGATTGACTTTACCGGGTGAAATTGAGGGATGCTACAACGGCTCTTTCTCACCCCTGTCATCGGATAATGGTATCGAATCGGTCATGAACGGCTTTGGCGACCTAAAACAGGTATTGATCTCGTCGTTAGTCAGTAACCGGGTCTGTATGGAAGCAAACTTCGAGGTGGAACCCATAGGTCAAACTTGGTGGTATTCTTTTCTTCTCATACGGTCTCCTCACCTCGTATATCTGCCCTTTCATACACTCTTACTCTCATTCGTCGTGGGGCAGTCATGGCTGTGAGCAACAAAGAATTCTTGAGAGGGATCCGCACCCTCTATGAAGACCGAGCTCTACCTATCTGTCGTTCCCACCGTATATCTGAAACAAACAGCCATCGCCGATTTTCCTTGGTTCAACACAATTGGACTCGTTCTCTTTTGGCAGCCTTCATTCAGCCGTCATTGGTGTCAAATTGTGGTAATGGGGCCAACATTGCGGATTTTCGAAGCCAAACTACAGTGTGAAAAGCTATCCATGATATTTGCGCTGAAGTTGCTGGCGTTGTTTGTTCGTCAACGTAACCGAGGCGTTTCAAGGTTGATAATAGTTTCTCACTTATTTTTCACTTACATACACTTCGTTTTCCTTCTTTTCTCTTCTTTTTGCTTTTTCCATTGATCTCCCGTCTTGCCCGCCTCCATAACCGATGTCGATGAGGGGAGCCCTGCTAGCTTGGCCACTTTTATCGGCCCCTGGTCGCCCACATCCAGAATGAGCAGGCATTGATTGACACACACATCGTCATCCCAAGAGAGAAGGACGTGAGAGGTGAGAAAACCTTAGAGTAGGAAAATTGGAGTTGGATGGCTGAACCAACATCCAGACTGCATCGTCAAGCGCGGCGAGACGGATATGCAGGCCACCCTCCCTCTGCAAGGATGCCTTGTTTGTGTTTGCATCAGAGAAGCTTCATCCTGACAGACACACATACTCAGGCTATTCTGAGTCAAGCTTTGCTGACAGCTAAGCTGATTGCCTAGTTGATTTGAGGCTGGGAGAAGAGGCAACAATGCAGTCAAGACAAACGCTCAAGGCAACCAGAAGAGGTGTCGTGCATGATGCTAAAGAAGCATGAATGCTGCAGAACTGCGCAAGTGCCTGGAATTCGTTGATAATGTTTCATCTAGTTTTGAAGTACGGCTGGTGTGCTAACAATAGTTCTCTCTGCCACAACCTTTATTCAGTCCCAAGGTTATCTGTCGCCTCTTTCCTCTTTTTACCTCCACTCAAGATACACACGAGTAAAACAACCCAAAAACGCCCGCATCCCCTCCAATACACTCGCTCACACCCTCCTTGGCAATCTAACGGTGCTGCAGGACTCTAAGACGGAATAGGTAAAGTGGAAAGAGACCAATGGACCAGACAGAGAGGGGCGCGACGAGGGGGAAACATTCATGAAATACCGTTTAAAAAAAACAATTCAACCGAGCAGCCAATCATGAAAGAAGTGGCTGATGCACATAAAACGCCGTGGTCAACCAGTCAACTTGTGAGGATGTGCCACTCCAGACCGGGATGAACACGGGAGGGGAAGAGCTTTGTCAAGCTACATAGTAGTCGACAAACAACACCTCTTCCTACTCTCAGTCACAAAAAAATGTTTGTGTCTCGTCGGCCCCATGCAAGGCCGAGCTGCAATGGAGGGCCGCTTCCCGCACGTACATGGTAGGGCTAAGCATTGGATAAGCAAAGAGGTTGATCGATCACGTTTCGAATCCCCTGCCCATGCCTGTATTGTCGAATTCTAGGGGACGCCTGGAGAGCCTTTCTTGGCCTTTCTTTCATGGGCTCCTGAAGTGAGTACTTCATCGACCAGCCTTCATGGCTTCCTTGCGGCGCTTCTTCTCTGCAGCGCGTGCAAGAGAACGCTTGACGTCACCTTGCTCAAAGCTGTCGATATCGTAGTATGTAGGGGCAATTTCCTGCAAAAAGTGTTAGCGAATGCAAAATTGACTCAAGGTACTCGTAATGAAACGAGAGTCATCCGGAAGTATCTTACCAATAGCCACTCAGGTCGGATGCCTGTACATGTTCGGATGTATTGCTTGGACGTCAAGACAAACTCGTTGTAGAGGACCCAGTCGAACTCGGTACGGAGGACAGTTGAGGGGTGAATCAATACAGCCTGGTCGTCCTTGACAGTGCGATAGAGCTTGCCAGAGCTCTCCTTCATGGCGACCTGCATGAAGAAACCGGCGAGCAGTGCGCGTCGAATGTTGGTATAGTAATTCTTGTCCTCGAACGGTGTCGACACAAGCTCCAAGCCATGCGTCTCCATGATGCGCTTGAGCTGAGCGCGAACGTTATCCGCACTCGAGAGATGACGGAAGGAGAGGAAGTGCTCGTGGCACCACTGCTTGGCACTGTTGGGGTCAGATGTTGCCTGGCCCTTGAAAGCGTGGTAGGCGTTGAGCAGGGTGAGGTGGTCACCATCAGGATGCGCGAATTGAGCCTTCATCTCATCGGCGCGCTTTCGGTTGTTGGCAGGGCGAGTAAAGATTTGAGGAACTGAGAGAAGCGAGGTAATAGAGAGAATCTCGTTCGAGCAGTAGAACTCGGGAGACGAGATAAGCATGACCGCCAGAGCGGGATCAAGGGGGAATGCTGAGGCCATGCTACCGAGAGTGGTCAGCTCACCATCGTCGTCCAGACAGGCAAGATAGTTGAGCTCCTCAAGGGCGCGCATCATGGTCTCGGGAGCAGGGGGGTCCATAAGATCGAAGTGAACAAGATCCTCCACACCAAGCTTCTTGAGCTCCAGAACAGTGTTGGCAAGGTTGGAGCGTAGAATCTCAGGATATGTTTGCTCAATAAGCTCCTTCTTGAATGCCTTCTCGGTGTACAGACGGAAACACTTTCCGGGCTTGGTACGACCAGCACGACCAGCACGCTGCTGGGCTGAAGCCTTGGAGATGGGCGAGACAAGGAGAGACTCGACACGGATACGAGGGTTGTAGATCTTCTGTTTGCTAAACCCGGGATCCACGACATAGACGATACCGTCGATAGTCAAACTAGTTTCGGCAATATTGGTAGAAATAATGACCTTGCGACCAGGACGACCGCCCTTGCGAATAGGCGCAGGGGCCTTGTCGAAGATGCGTTGTTGCTGGTGGGGAGGCAGGGTACCGTATAGAGGGTAAACGGCGAGAGGACCGGCGTCGACCTCGCGCATCAGCTCATCAGCCTCGAGGCTGATCTTGCGACAAGCGTCCTCAATCTCATCTTCACCAGTCAGGAAAAGCAAAATATCACCCTCAGGCTCTGAAGCGTGAATCTGGAGAACAGTTCTTATGGCGGCCTCGACGTAATCGCGCTCAGGCTCGGGGGTGTAGAAGATCTCGACAGGATGTGTTCGACCGGGGACAGCGAGCAGAGGCGCATCGTTGAAATACTTTTGGAACTTTTGAGCATCGAGGGTAGCAGACATGATGATGATCTTGAGGTCGGGGCGGCGCATAGAAATCTGCTTGAGCAGAGCCATGAGAATATCGGTCGCGAGAGTACGTTCGTGAGCCTCATCGAGAATGATGCAACTGTAGCGAGACATCTCGTGGTCGTGCATGGCCTCACGCAGAAGCATACCATCAGTCATGTACTTGAGCATAGTCTGAGGACCTGTCATGTCCTCGAAACGAATGCTGTAACCAACTTCCTCACCCAGGGTGACGTCCATCTCGTCGGCGACACGCTGCGCGACTGACATGGCGGCGACTCGACGTGGCTGCGTACAGGCGATAAGCTTGCCGGTAAGATGAGGTAGCTCGTCGTAGACGACATACTGAGGAATTTGAGTAGTCTTTCCGGAACCTGTCTCACCGACAAAGACGAGAATCTGTGTTGAGTGGTACTTGTCCAAAAACTCTTGTCGTTGCTTGTGGACAGGCAGATCGCGACGGCTCTGGAGAATTTGGAAGTACTTTTGCGAATGAGGTCGGCCGGTGAAAGGGTTCGACTCAGAGTCCTCAGCTTTTGAGGCCTGTGCAGCGGTAGTATGCTGCCTCTTCATACCGGCGAGAGGAGAGTCCGGCGAAGGCTCTGCGCCATGACCATTGCTGTTACCGTTGTCGTACATGTGAGCAAGGTAGGGGTTGTATTTCTCGTCCTCGCCGTCCTTCTTGGCCTTCTTTCGCGTGGATTCGTCGGCGTCGGCGCTTGAACGCTTTCCTCCCTTGATATCGGACATTATTTTAGGTGAATGACAGGGAGAGGAGGTGAGAGAGAGGCTGAAGCGGAAGGTCGTGGTGTTTTTGTTTTCTGCTCTGCTAAATGCTAGAAAAATTTGGCGGGCTTCTTAGGTAGATGCTTATCGATAAGGATCCTTGTCGCACAGTGCTCGAGATGTGACTGTGTTACTGGGTTATATGACATATGCATTATATATGGGCGTACTTGTGACATCAACTGTGACATTGAAACTCTGAAGCTCTATTTGAGAATGAGACTGCACTGAGTTTGTCAACAGTTTTGCTATGGAGAGGTAATTTACCAAACCTGAGCTGTTTTGCTGCACTGTTTCAACTCAAAATGGGCGCACACTGTGCATTTCCAGGGTCTTTGGGAAGATCAACAACTTCAAACTCCAACACCGCAGGTTTCTGGAGATACTTCTTGCATACAAACAATAAGAACGTATCTTTATAGGACACGTCTTGATTATTATCAATTTTTGTCTACGACTATTCCCCCTTTCATATCCACTCTTCTCTTCGTCTCATACATCTCATCCCGCTTCGCACAACTGAACGATCTGGCTTGGTTTGGCGGGGTGAATTTACTCCACCACCAGAAATCTCAACTTTATTTTGCTGTTTCTCCTTGCAAACTCCAACCGCAAACATTGTCTCCTGGCATTCTCCAAGCTACAATCATGGCTTCTGACGACGCAGGCTTCGAAATGTCTGACAACTTTGGTCTTCAACGTCCCAATTTTCATATTGGATATCACGACTCAAAACGCGATGAGCCCCTCACCGACATGCAGTATGGCCATCTGCTGAACCATGGCGTAAGTCGCAAGCTTTCCACGCCAGAGACCTTTATATTCGATATATAATATATGGCATATATTCGTGAGGATGCTCGGGGCCACCAATTGACTCTTGGATAGCTGGCCTTTGCGACGACTCCCATCACAAACACTCACTTCCGAGAACGTGTCTTCGCTCTTGTTTCTGAGCATCTGTCCGCTCTATCCGGAAATGGCGAGAAGCCTACCACCAGGGCAACTGGCTCACGAGCAGAGCCTATCCTGCCTCCTTTGACTCCTAAGGACACAGCTCTGTTCCCCAGTGCCGCTGTAAACACCTACACTGCAGTCATCAGCCCCTGGCTCGACCTTGGATCTTCTAATCCCATCATCTCAAGCATCTCCCGCCAGGTCCTCAACGTGGAGATTAACTATGCCAACTTTTGCGGTGTGAGAAGCATCATGATTCCTGCCCCTCGACAGGATGCTTCCATCGATGGCGGCAACCAAAGTCTTGCCCAATACGCACGAGCTGTAGAGGAGGCTCTTACAGTTGGAAACCGACTCACTTTTTTGATTCACATGCCTATGTATCTAGAACCTGGCCTTGATGCAGAGGCAGTCAACATCTCTTCCCTTGATGTCAAGACTTCAACCAAGACCGAAGGAAAGGAGATCGATCTTCTGGCCGCTTGGGATTCGTGGCATCATGTCCGAAGTGTCTGCAACTACAACACTAGACTCTTTGTTGGTATGCTCACATCAATCTCCTAGAATCCTTAATGAAGGCTAACTTGGTATAAAGCCTTGCAAATTCCCCGTGTTATGCCCGAGAAGGATCTTCAAGATCGATGGTTTGCTGAGCCTTTGCACTACCTCACATTCAGCCCTGCGACTTTCCAGGTGAACAAGGCTGGCTTCCCATCGCTGTCTAATCACCACCAGAATCTCATATTCTCGTACATGCGCTTGAAGAATGTCCCATGGATTCTGCTCTGCGACGTTGGCCCTGATGTTTCACACCTGAAGGATGGTCACCAGTCTCTGCCAACCGCTCAAAACGATTTCCCTAGCTTGGCCGAAGCTGAAGCTCAGGAACAATCATCCAAGACCAAGAACAACGACTATATTTCATACCTGCGATGGCTCGAGGACCAGCAGCCACCATTTAGCTATCTCGAGAGCCCAACTCTGACCAGCTTTCAAGACTGGCTTCAGTCACCTCTCCAGCCCCTATCAGACAATCTTGAGTCAGCAACATATGAGGTCTTCGAGGGTGACCCCGTCAAGTATAGCCAGTACGAGATTGCCGTGTTTGAGGCTCTCACAGAATGGAAGGAACTCAAGAAACCCACCTCTAAGGACGGCAAAGTTGTCGTCGCTGTTGCTGGTTCTGGTCGTGGCCCTCTCGTTACTCGAGCACTCAAGGCGTCTGAGGATGCTGGCGTCCCTATCGAGATGTGGGCGGTTGAGAAGAACCCCAATGCCTATGTCTACCTTTTGCGACAGAATGACCTCGTCTGGGGTGGCAAGGTCAAGGTTGTCAAGACCGATATGCGAGCATGGAAGGGTCCTATCGTCTCTGAGGATGAGAATGGACCCGTATATGGCAAGGTTGATATCCTTATCTCTGAGCTTCTTGGTTCATTCGGCGATAACGAGCTCTCTCCCGAATGTCTTGATGGAATCCAGCACGTCATGTCCACACCTCATGGAATCTCCATTCCCAGCTCTTACACCGCTCACCTGAGCCCCATCTCAACACCCAAGATCCACGCTGATATCCTCTCACGAGTGTCTGGAGACCCCAACGCTTTCGAGACACCTTGGGTTGTTCGCCTTTTTGCTCTCGACTTTGTTGCCGAGAAGGTGCCCAACAAGCCCAGATTCCAGGAAGCCTGGGAATTCTCTCATCCTATTCCCGAATCTTCACTCGCTGCCCTGGAGGCTAAGCGTTCTGGTGGCGTTGTGGGAGGTGGCGGTGGTAGCATGGCTGGTGCCGCTGGGGCCAATGACCACAACTCGCGATATACTCATCTCACATTTGTGTGCCGGACAAGAGGTGTCACTCATGGGCTGGCGGGCTACTTTGAGTCGACTCTATATGAGTCTCAGATTCCCGAGAACAAGGGAGAGAAGATCGAAATCAGCACACATCCTGAGCGTATTGATGAGAAGAGCAAAGATATGATCTCTTGGTTCCCCATCTACTTCCCCCTTAAGGTAAGTTTCCTCTCCAGCATGTATCGAAGCGTACTAACATAATTGTAGAAACCTCTCTACTTCCCAGCCGACACTGAGCTCGAGGTTAGCATGTGGCGACAGACAGATGACACCAAGGTGTGGTATGAATGGTTCGTCGAGGCTTTCACGTGGGTTAGCCCAACAAGCCGTGTCAAGGTTGCTTCCTCAGATCTGTGCAGCAGTCGCCAAGTGGCATGCTTGATGTAGACGGATGGCCTGGATCACGATGAGAAGAACTGGCTGGGATAAACGATGTGACGAAAGAAAAGTTCTGCTTATGAGTTTGAAAAGATTACAAGTCTTGGGGTTAGGGACAGCTGTCGCTTGAATTTGTCAAGTGGCTATTGCCTGGATACAAGCTAACTGTTATTCGAATGATGGGTGACTATCCAAAGGCAATCACATAGCACTTTTAAGACCGCTATAAAGCTGAAAAGACACCCTTAGCTTCCAATATCTACGTTGGCTGCCCGTGTGATGGAGTCACACGCGATCAACTCACGTATTGCGAATGATATTACGAAGTATTGCTTCGTCGATTTTATTACTGTATGAAAAGGTACTGAAGATCATATCGATACACATGATGAGATTCGAGACATGCTGTCTGCCATAGTCTTTGTTGTTGGTCTCTTCACATGCTATGTTCCACTAGACCGAGCTTCGATTGAAGTCGATGTCGGTCAACTTCCGATCAATGCACATGCTTTGTCTCACCTTGTAGGACACTTTGGCTGGTCATTCGGGGAGTATAGGTGCCTGCAGATATATTTACGGCTCGGTGGACGGGAAAGGTGATGATGCATACGATGATACAAGACATGGTCATGGTTGACTTGTGATATACTCCTCGCCTCATGAGACGTTTTATATGCAGAATTGACATGCCATGTTCAGGCATGAATAGAGCTGTAATACTCCTGTTGTCCGACAATATTTGACTTTATGAAACAAGCCTTCCCTTCCACCGATGAATTGTGCCCATCATGACATGTCCATGAGAGGCCATAGAAGTCCGTAATCACAGGACTGGCTGTAACTGAAGCGCCTTTGACGCATGCTTATTACAAAATACGGTAGCAAGACGTCTTTCAGCCGCTTGAATGCTTCCCGTGGTATCTCGATACGTTGGACTGTCAGAATATAGCAAGACGAGGCGACACACAAAACGCGGGGGGGATTTAGACTAATTACGCCTTAATCGTCGCGGTGCACAAACCCCAGATTCTCAAGTGAAATTGCCTTTAGCCTCATTAGTAACCGGCAAATAATTAACACACCATAATATTTCGGTGCTGCCCTACGAGGCGCTCTAGACTCACACTCTCTTCATGGTCAGTGTAAGTCAAAAGCCGGTATAACCCGGTGTCCAAGCTCGCACCATTTTCATCGGCAAGACTCGGTCAAGCCCTGTGATTTTTGAGCAAAATAATTATGGAGTCAAACATCGACATTCATCAATTGCATCCTTCTCCAATTCTCCATGTGGAGTTCGGGTTATTAATTTATTTTTGACATGAGTTAACTACTCATGAGAATCCCGGTGCCGGAGCCGGAACCGGGAACTGAATTGTGCATGTATTTCCCCAGAAAGAGAAGGCAAAGGGAGCCTCATTAACCATTGACTTAGAGTAGACGCCGGTGGACACTACGAAACTGTAAATGAAAATCTTCTCAGGTCCCGGTAGAGGCGAGGAATAGGAAGAGGAAGAGGAAGAGGAAGAGGAAGAGGGAGAGCCGGGCCCGGGTATGAGCCGACTGGAACCCCCCTGGAAATAAATCAAGAGGATAGTTCGTGAGAAGACGGGTTTTGACTTTTACAGGTGCCAAGGATTGTACAACGCCTGTTGATCAGGGCGAGTGGCATGTCATGATGCATACTTGTCATGACACTTTAAAAACATGGCGAGACATCACGGTTAGACATATCACAGATGAGACGTAGATGTAATAGTATAGACTTTTTTTCTGGTATTGAATATTTCCACCAAGAAACAATTCCTTTGCTTAACGCCGTGGTGCTCTGGTGCTCCTTGCTTGCTGTTAAAGCTTCGCAGGTAGGTCTCCAACTATACAGAAAGAAATGGCGTTGACGCCAGTCGAGAACAAAAAGCACGGAGGTCGCAACGTTCTCCGCAGCTGGGGGGTATTCTCTATGCAAAAACCCGACTTATTTGCTTTTTCCCGTTTTCTCCCTCTTTCGTGGTGCATATACTAGCCCCTCGTTTTCATATGACGCTCCTGGCGGCATAGTACCGTAGTGCCCTAAGTGGTATATCGAAGTGAACTGCAGATGGAAGCATTGTCCTACTCTGCGTGTCTCGATGAGAAGGGTTTGCGTACCCCTCCCTGAAATGCACAGTGAACTTGATCACTATGTGCATGGTCACTCGGCGTCCCCGTGTACTATATCGTGCAGGACATATGCTCCAGGCAGTAGGCTCTGGCTCTCGTCATAATCTGCACGTCATCGTAGGTATTCATTCGTTCATCCCGTCTTTTTTTCTTTTCATCCCACCGCTCCACCTATAACTCCTCGCCTGTGGCGGGAGACATATTTAACCGAAGAGGGCAGCGCCGCCGGACTCGATAGCCTCGATCTCAGCGGCGTTAAGGGGAGCGCGGTGGAAGCGAGTGGGGAGCTCAGAGACGTCAAAGGCAACGCCCTGGGGAGGCTTGACGGAGCCGAGGGAGGCAGCGGGGGTTCCGCCGAAGCCAGACTTCTGGAGAGGACCGTGCTGCTGGACGTGGTCCCGGTAGGAGCTGAAGGACTTGTGGGTGGTGGCAGCATCGCCGTTTCCGTAGCCGGACCAGGACTCGGGGAGCTTCTCGACTCCGGAGGCAGGGTGAGGCTTGGGGGTGTGGTCGACGTTGGCTGTGGAGGACGGTGTTAGCTTGTGCTGAGGGGAAGCAGACGGTATTGCTCAATACCAGCGGGTTGACATACAAGGAATGGTTCGGGGACCGAGGAACTTGATGAGAGGAGTACGCTCAGCGTGGACAGCAGCCTGTCGGAGGGCTCGAGTAGCAGAGAACATTGTGACGGTTGTTTGGGAGGTTGGTCGAGATAGTTCGGTAGACGTTGATGTTGATGAGGTTGAAGAGTGAAGAGCGTGTTGCTTGCTAAGATGAGAGAAGACGAAGATGTAATGCAATTGGGTTAAGAAGAAGAAGAGGGAAGGGTTAAGGTAAGAGTCGAGAAGTGGGAGAGGGCGTGATTATTATCTATTTGAGGAATTTTTTGGGTTGGGTTGGATGGGATGGAGTGAATGGAAGTTAGTTAGCTCAGGCCAAGGTAACTCTCAGCCAAGCCCAGTCCAGGTCCAGGTTGTACCGCGCCGAAGCGTGTGGTATGGTAACCCACGCACGCAGCCACGCACAGAGCACTCAGGTCACTTACAGGGAACGTCCCTAGGCAGCTGCTAGTGGCTTCTGTTAGCGGCAGTCCCGTCAAAATGGCGCGAACTGGGCCCAAGCGAGCTAAAAAGTTGGAATCCACCCATTCACCAGGGAAAAAAACCTCGACACGACCAAGAGAGACAGAGAGAGGGAAAAAAACAGGCCACAATTGGTGGCATTGAGCTGCATGTCCACAGAACAACACGTTACCCACACCCAGAAATCAGAAGCAACTCTGCCCAAACGAAGTAAAAGAGTGGGATGTCTTCCCCAGTGGCACGGCAGAGACATCCAACGATAGAGTTGCCCAAAGACGTGGGATAATCGACATGGGGGGCATGGATGCTACAGCCTACAGCTACAGCAGGGCCAAAGACTCCGCTACCTCGCATGTGCATTCACTTGCATTTGCCATGAGAGAGGTAGCGAGAGAGGGAGACCAGATTTACTTGTGACAGTCTCCGATGGACGGCCTCAAGGAAGTTGATCATAAGCTGAGAGAGGACGATGATCATCCCTCCACAAAACCCATCTTGCATGAGTCGAGACAAGTCGGTCATTGATGCCGTCGGCGGATATACCGTCCTGCATTACAACACACTCCAGGCAATGGATGTCTGGGGTTAACGGCCGGAGTTGGGCGGAATGGCGTGGTCTATCACCTTGAATCAACGGGGTTAAGCAGCCGTCTTCAAGGCTACAGCTTATTCACCTTGAGGTCAAAGGTGAATAGACACTAAAGCCAAGACAAATCCCCGGACCGTTAACTCCAGGCACCATAAGCAAATTCACCGGCATCCTCAACCCGAACCGAAAGTTGGAGTATGTAGCTAGTAGTGCTCAACTTGATGCTATTCACTACTACCCCAAACTTCGAAGATGGCCACCATCTTTACTGGAAGTTTACATCCCGATGCACACACATTGATCATCTACCATTTGCCGTCTTGAACATCATGGCACTTGGTTGGAGAAGCTCTCCCCCTTTCCGCCCCAGGCTTACCATTCGTACACCCCCTTCGCCTTTCCTCCGGCTTTCGCAACAGAAACTCAAGAGGTTCGTTTGCGCGGGGGAACACACATTGCCTCTTTGGGAGAGAATGCTCGTCCGGGGCACGGCGTCCGGGGGAGAGTTTTGAATGTGTGGTCGGTGGAGGAGGTGGGTAGACTAGAGACTACCTAACCTTAGAAAGCGGACAGATGGGCGCGTCTGCCAGTGATGATCCTTTCTCAAGTCAAGACGAGGCTGGAGGGTCTTGTCCTCTACCACTCTGCTGTACACATCTACGACGGCACATGGCTATGCTGGTCTGTACAGCGCAAGCGAAGAGCTCCGTGCCGTGTCCGTGCCATCCGAGGCTGGTCATTGACGCGATCTCACCAAACAAAGGCCTCAGCCTTCAAGGGAAATAAAAGCTAAGGCCACGTCCATGTCATTGCTGGACCCTACCTACGTAATTGAGGTGCTTCCCCCCCTGGTCCGGACTTCGAACGCGAAACGTTGTTGCGCTGGGTGAGTTTAGCTGCCGCTCTATGCGGAGCGGAGAGGAGCGGAGACACATGGTCCAGACAGAGCTAATGTAGGGCCTAAGACGCCGGCATACAAGCGTGAAAAGACCAGCGTTACAAATTGGAGAAGAGGGTTAGAGGATGGAGGAGGTATGTAGGTAATACGGGGGGAGTGATAATGCCGAATAGCGAAGGATTCAGCGAGCATTGGAAATCATCTTGATTGAAAATGACATTCGGAGTTACATACTCATCTGTTTACTATACCACCTAGACTACGACTCAAGACTATGACAGAATGAGGATAAAGTGGACTGAACATTTAATTACATGATGTTCAAATCGTAAGACGTGGCATTTGTCCCCCCGCGGTCTTTGGTCGTTGCAGTTGCTGTGATTGATACTGTTGAAAAATAAAAAAGTTGATATCTCTGAATCAAAGATGGTGTTTTGACCAATCCCATGTCGAGATCGGGCTATGACAGATTCAGATTACATGTGGTTTATGAGTAAAAAAAAAAAAGATACGTACTCAGCCTCCACTGTCTGAGTCGCATCTCTCGTCTAGAAACCTATGGCTGGGGAAGCATCGCTAATAACAACATACGAGGTGGATTTGGTAGGAGAGTCCGACTGATGAATGGAGATGTCTCTTCTATGGATGGATGTTGTTATATAATGATTCTTACTTTGAAGATTTTGTTTGTAAAGCTGAATGATTATTGACGACACATGAGAATGGCATCTGATCCCGATGCTCTTCTCTGCAAATACGATCACTGATTCTGGATAGACAGACTCTTGAGGTGGAATTGACCTCGCGTAATACTTCCAAAGCCAAAAGGCCCGATCTTCCATCCATTGCCAATCTTCACCCGTTGTTTCAAAGATCCTCCTCCTTCGCCTCACTCAACCTCACTTTCACTTTCACTTTCACTGTCTTTTCGAGAGCGCTTACACCGGGATCCGGCATCGGGCGTGGAATGGTCTGTGCTTGTTCTATTCCATGCATCGTGTCACTTTGAGAGCTCCCATTGGATCTGTTGGATTAGCTTATTTCGTGCCTCACATCAAGTTCCCGCTCCTTGTCCTCTTGGGGTAATTCCGCTAGCACGTGAAATCGAAGGAGGAGGTTTCCTCTCGTGGTGGAAATTTTGGGCTCGAATCTCGACTTTTCATCTTTTGGTTTTGTATGTGATGGCACTGTCTATCCGCCTTGAATGCACTGGTGGTCCTCTTTGACATTGTAGAGAAAGAGTGATGGTCAGACTAACATTTCGATTTGTGCTATAAACAACGAAATGAATAAAAGAATAGTTGACAAGCAATTGACCACAGCAACCACAGTATTGTTGTTGCTCTCACTCAGCGTGAAGCTTCTATCTTTTCCTCAGAATTGGACAAAATTCACAGAAATCTGTCTGTGTGCTGCTACCCCTCTAGGCCGATAAGATAACGAGTTTCTACCAATCATATCGTCAAGTTTCCGTCCGGGGAAGCCGCCTAGCCAATACCTGGCTTATCAGTCTGCAGCAACCCCCTGTAATCAGCTACAGAGAGGCCATTGTCACTGAACCCATCTCGACTTACACTGAAGGCCGATAAACATCCATCCATAGATATCTAAGCTCTCCAACTGTTGGGACCAGTCAGGCGCTGATTTTGGCCATGTCTGGCATCTTCTGAGTGGGAAGTGAAGCGTTTCTCCTGAAAGCACATCACGGCCATCTCGCGTGCCTGCTTCTTTTAATTATCCCGGCAAGTAGATATGACCTCCCATCGTAGACTGGAACATAAACCGCCAGAGTGAGTCCAAGAAGCGCTCTTTTGTCTTAGGCACGCAACGATACTCGGCGCCGGTGCCTTTTCTCTGGACACCATAGAGATGGAGAGTTATTTCGCGCCGGGGTGTAACTGGTCCCCATAAAGAGGTCCGGGAAAAATGTCACGAGCCATTCGAGCAGAGGAACGCCTCTTGGCTTGCTCAGCTGGAAGGAGCAATATACCTGGAATTATGTAGTCTCTTTAAAGTTTTCTCTGAAGAGAGGGTCGTTCACGTAAAGACGAAATTGCTTTGGATCCTGGAAAACCAGGGTATTCGAGAGGGGGATTGGGAGGGCCTCGTTGTACCCGGACGAAACTACGACAATAATTTTCTGGCAGGTAGTGCAATAAGATATGGAAACTCAAACTTGTTGACATCCATGTCAGGATGAGATTCATTCCCTCCAGGCGTTGCCCGGACATTGACAGGAGGTGAACTCCCATCGCAACTGCGGTAGCGCCAGCAACCGTCGGTTTAGAATGATAGAGGTTATTTTTCGATTCTTTGGACTCAAATAGGACAACTTGAACTCTGGAACGACCAAATAACCCTGAAATTGATACACCATCGAAGCTTCCAGTCGAGCCTGGCGAACAGGCGTGATCTCTTCTGATGGGACTACCACTGTGTGAAGAATCCGAGCCGCATGGCTAGAGAAGGCGAAGTGTAGCCTGTTAAATTATCAGTATTGATCAGAAAATTATGACGGATTGACCTACAGGTGAGGGTTGGTTTCGAGTATGGGTTCACATTGTTCTGAGAAGTAGAGGACAACCTGAAATTCGAATGAATAATTTGCAAGCTACATTATAGAGAACCGCAGAAATGATGAAACAGTGGACTTTACAGGGAAATATTACGGTTTATGCTCCGGCGTGAGCCATTTGATGTGGTTGTCAATGGATGTTGGGCGTTGAGGCAGTGATTTTGAACAGCCTGAAAGTTACCCCTTAAACAACTACAGCGAGGCTAGCTCGGAGTCGTGTCATGATAGAAATTCCTAGTGATTCACGAGAATCAATTCAGTAGCGTGTAATTGAAGGGTAGGCTAGCGTGATACGTAGCAAGGTAAGTAACTGAACGTGATACTGGCAAGTCTTGGGCTTATTTCTAGTGAATTTGGATGAAGGAAGCAAGGCTTCATTTAGGCATAAATGATAGATACGTTAACTCTGCATGTTAAAGCACCGGCAAACACTGCCATGGATCTACCTACTTTTTATGGATGTGCCGTAAATGTTTATAATATCTTCCCATCACTCTATTTCTCACCCCTCTCATTTTTCTCCTCCATCCTTTCCATTTCGCATCATCGTACCACTACCACAAAACTCTCACGAACCTCCCCAACATGGGGCTGGAGTTCGAGAAGGGCAATGCCCAGACGGACTCCTGGTTCTTTACGAAGCTATCCCCAGAGCTCAGACGACAAATCTTCATCTATCTATTTGGAGAGTCAAAGGTGCACATTAAGTTTCTTCAGAGCAGTGAGCAGCTCAACCGTGAGGGGCATCCCAAACATTCAAGGATCCCGGGCTGGTATCACTGCGTCTGTAGAAAAGGGTTGAAAGCACCTATCCATCCACACTCAGAAGAAGACCACAAATGGTGTTATCTGTCAGCGAACATTATATTCACCTGCAAATGGGCGTGAGTACACTGCATAAAATATGATGACTGAGTCCAAGCTAACAGACTGCAGCTATCAGAGCGGCCTTCCTGTGCTCTATCGTACGAACAAATTCATTCTCGATAACCCGCAAAATTACACAATGTTCAGCTCCTGGTTCAACGCCAAGCAGAAACATATTCGATCAATCAGCTTGTATCTTGAATGCCCGGCCGTTTACGATGCTCACGAGGGCCTCTGCCACTTGTCCACTGCATTGCCTAAATCCCTGCTACTGCAGCGCCTGGAAGTGCGAATGCTCCTCCCTGGTCTTGGAACTCATCATGGGAGCTTGGAGAGGGACAGTCAATTGATGTTGAGATGTCTTAGAATGTTCCTTCGGGGTGGTCTGAGCAAGGGCAAGGTTGAACTGCTCGTGTTGCATCTTCCGGAAGCCATGAAAGAGATTGTGGGAGGCGATAAACAAGTTGATGCTACGATTTGGGAAAATGTCGATTGCCAGTTTGAACTCGATAATGGCCCAGAAGAAGAAGAGGCGGAGGAAGAAGAAGAAGAAGGAGACCCAGAGTCCGATAACGAGAACCATGGTCTCTATATCTTTCCCACACAAGGCGACTTCTGATGAAACGTATCAACCATAGTATGAGCGAAATCGTTATGGTTTATCTTGTAAAACTTTACACATGAGCCCTCAGAGCCAAGCCATCCTTCTTTGATTTCTTGAATGGAGCCATTCAAGGTCACCTTTTGACAATGCAGTGATTAATATAATTTTATACACCGACATTGGAACAAGTGACGGATCCAGCTCGTGCGTTTAATGATGTGACTGCGAAGGCCTTATCTCATGAACCAAACCGTGCAAGACGTGAATTCAATAAAGATGTCTCCTCCATCCTTTGCCACAAACTGTTTATTAGTGGACAATCCGTTTTCCTTCACTCCCTCGAATTTCTTGATGCCTTGATTATGAGCTATTATGTATGAAATTTTCTATTTTCCTCTTCTTCTCTTTTTCTTTTTCTCCTTATCCTTCTTTTCCTGGATCCCCTCAAAACCATCAACACTGGAAAGCCTCTTTTAACCAGCCTCAACTGTCAACTGCCAAGTCAGACATCTGAAAAGGTATGTATTCCGATGAAGCAAAGAAGCTTGGGACAACTGCTTATGGCCTAGGAACAAACTGACCTAAGTATCGTTCAGCCTGTGGAAGCTTAGCCAAACTTTGTGTATCTTGGGAATAACTTGCATAAATCTTTTCATCGGGTGAGACTAAGGTCTTCCTACCTTAATCATGCAACCGTCTCGATAACAGCAATATGAAAAGGCTCCCCAGAAGTCACTATTCTTCGTCAAGCTCAATTACGATATTAGGCAGCTTATCGACCGCGAGCTTCTTGGATCGCCCAGTACCCATGTTCAAGTTTTTTACGAACGAGGGATCCGTGGTGTCGAATATCGAATGGAATGTCTTTATGGCAGAAAGATACATACCAACATACTCTTAACCTGTAAAGCGGCGTAAGCGTACTCTTACAAGTTTCCATGGTGAATAGATCGACTGACTTGGACAGCTTCAACGAGGGAGCATACCTCTTTTATCAACTAAACACATTCTACTTCAACGTACCATCCGACGTCGTCGATTTCTTTGCGTACACCCCAACTACAATAGTCCGCCACATTCGATCTTACGAGTTTGAGTGTCCTTTTAGAGGTGGTGAACAAATGCCCATCCCAGACCTTGATGTGCTAACTTCGACTCTGGAACGGTACCTTCTGCATGACCATGTCAAGGTCGAGCTTGACATTGTCTTACCCAATTGTTCGTTCTACAACTTTGGGGCCTTCACTCAAGTCTGCAAAGAAAACCCTGTTGAGCCGCTATTGCGATTTATCGCACTTCCAAAGCTGAGTGCTGCTTTCGTCATCGTGCCTCGCGGCTTTGAGGAAGAGGTGCAGAAGATGCTAGAGACTTCGGGTCCTCACATCTCGCTTCATTGCCGCAATAAACCGCCATATTTCAGTGGTCCTCGCGGGTTATCGTGCCATTGGCGTCACGTAATCCGTCGGGACCTTCTTCACCGTACTTCTTCCCGCCCTCAAGCACATCAGTAACCCCATGAACGGCGTTCTGCAGCCAGTACTGCGTTCCGTTTGGAGTCGCTATGGTCTTGGCCACGACGCCATCTCCGACCAGGTATTTCTCATCCAGCGTCCCCAAGTACAGATCAAATATTGGGGTGTAATCAGCTGAGCGCCATGCGATCGACGTGCCGCAGTCACCGCAGAAACCCCGGAATCGACCTGGCGAGGACATGTACTCTTTGAATGACAGGAAAGTGTTTAGTGCTGGAGTGATTTGCTTGGGGGATATGACGAGGAATTGGGCGACCAGGGAAGACGTCCACTTGCGACACATGGTACCTGTTTTATGTTTGCTAGTTATTATGGAGTTTCTTGATAGGAATAGACATACATTGGCATGCTGATGACTGTTTGCAAGTGAGTTAGCTCAAGCGATTAGAGATGATTCAAGCACAACTGACAATTGGTGGCCATGAGTACTCTTCATTAAAGTTGACAGTGTACCGAATAGCACCACAGAGACATCCGCCTGTGATGACAGAAGGGGCGTCTTGGTCTTTATCGTTCATGATAATCTTGTAGTGTGCGAAATAGATGATGTTCGAGGTAGAATATATCAGTCTACGGCCATTGATATGAAAACCGAAAGGTCGTCGGTTTAGACGTTGATGTGTATGGGGAATCAGAACCGATTGGATGATATTCCCGTGCATTCAAGACAGCCAATCATGATTTGCACGACCACATGAAAGCACTACACAAATTCGACTCTGGTCAACGGTGTACATTAGGAAAAGATGAAAAATATGATACGAAAGATGCGCTACTTAGACATTATTGAGGTTAAGGGTCTACTCTCACAAGAACAAGCGGACAGGGGAAAGTGTAGTTTACCCCTAGGATTATACTCTCAGAGAACTGCCCAGTTATGGGATGTATATTTACACGGGAACTCAGAGCCTTCTTAGGTACATTACTACCTAAGGTAGTCTGCTTCCAAGTACTGATACCCACCACTGTCATTCTTCGTCAACCTGGCCATTGCTCTCACCATCGGTTGAAGAGTCGTCATCTTGTTCCCCCTCAGAAGACGAGACATAGCGGCTCGGAGGCTTGTGAGGACACATGTTAAGCTTCAGTCCCTCCTCTAGCTTTTCCGACCATATTCCCTTCACAAGTTCCGAGAAGCCATCCATGCCACAGCCATCAATTACACAAGTTACCCGCCCATTGCCAACAAGCGTCTCTAGACCGAATTTGATAGCCTGGCCTGCAAGTCTCTTGCTCTCAGCAGTGTGTCTGTGCCATGGTTCCCCGTTGCTCATATGCACATGAAAGCGCAGGTTGAGATCCTGCTTCATCTTCGACAGAGTATGGCATAGCATTGTGAACTTGATGGGCTGTGGTCTTCCCATCTTTTCAAGTTCGCTTCCATAGCAGACCAGGTCGCTGAATTCGATTGATACTGGGGTATCGATGTGTGAGAGTAAATGACTCAGATCAGGAGCAATATGATATCTTTGAAACTCCATGAATTCATTCATGGCTTCAAACTCGAAAGTGTTTGTCTGGTAAAGAATCTTTATGCCTTGCTCAAAGCTAGCAGCAATATGGACATTAGTAACAGTGGCAGTAAGCACAAGAAGGATGACTTACGCTCGCTTGCAAGTAAGAATGAACCCCGATGATAAGCAATATCTCCCATATCCATCTTCTTCGTCATAATGGAAATGTCGATATGACCCTTCGAAACAAAGAAAATGCGTCCATTGGAGGCTTGCCTTCTGCTCCCGATCATTGCCGTTGGGGGACATTTGCGAAGAACGGAGACTGGTTTTGTAGCGAACAATCGCCGAATCTGAGAGCCATTATGCTGTATCGAGTGGAATGAGAGTTGATGTAGGAGAGTTGGACGGAGGATATGGCTTCCAGGGACGCGAGAGAAACCAGAAATTGAGAAGCGGGCAGGGACGTCAATATATGTTGATGACTCTGGCAGAATAACAGGCCAAGTCATTTGCCGATCAATTAGTGGTTGGCTCAATATACATGTAACATCAACTTCTGCACGTTGGCTCAACAATGACCCGCCGTTTGTTGTGATTGGGTACAATATGCCACCAGCCTTGTTTCTGATCAATAGCTTGGTCAACCACGCTCTTGAGTATCTTCTAGTTAGCAAGAATTGTGGAGGCCGGGTCCTCTAATATTCTGTGATAAATCTACCGCTTGGTAATAGATACTCAGAAGTAATGAGGGCAGATGGCTTCTTCACTTCTGCAGCCTGTCAGGTCCTGACATCTTGGAATGCTCTCTTACCAAACTCCATCATCCTATCTGAGTTTCCGTAACATAACCGATGTATCTATATGTTGCGAAACACGAACATCGAGATTGTCACGGAAAAAAGAATGAAAAGTCTGGGATCTTGGAGAGAGTGATGAAGATGAACCGATTTCTGTTTCCCCCCTCCAAAGCATCTGATGTCGAAGATTGGGACAAATTGTATCCCAATTATTTAAACTGAACTTCTTTTGCAAGCATGAATAATCTTAAAAGGACCTCATAGGGATTTATTTCATGATCCAAAATTATACACGCATCATTTGTCATGGTCCATGCCAGCCCCCAAACAATAAAACATAGTGACCCCTCTATGATAATCCAGTGCGCATCGTGTACAGCTATACAATATTCTCATTCCTTCTCGCATAATTCCATCGCTTACTGTGAAAACAATAATCTCTCACGTCCTCTTGCGAACAATATCCCGAACAATGTTCCTACACTCACTCGGTTCCTCAAAAACATGCCACGCTTCAACCGGTACATTCTTGAATGCCTTTTCAAACCTCTCTAGCTGGTTCTTCTCTTCAATGCCAATAGCAGCGACGTCTGTGGCTTTGCGGATGAGTATCATCTTGACCCAGCCTGGGAATGTTCGGTAGCTACAAGCCAGTTAGTAAAGACGTGCTGTATCAGTGCAGGCTACTCACATCTCGCCATATGCCTCGGGATCGGATTGTGTCGAATCACCGATGAGAATGAGCTTTCTCTTTGGTAACCACGAGTGAATCTTCTTCATGCGATCTGCCTTGTACTCCTCAGTCCCCATTGTCAGCGCCGACAACAAGCCTGCTACCGTGCGCCAACTCGAATCTCGGAGGATCAATGTGCCTTGCGGGAAGTAGCGGTCTCGGAATTCTCGAAGAAGAGGGTACAGGTTGTATGGGGATGCTGAGAGGTAGAACCAAGGAGTATCGCGGGGGAGAAGAGTCTGAAGTTCCGAGTAAAGCTCTGGCATGCCAGGGACTGGTGTTGGCTCGTCGACAAAGGTGGTCTTGAGGATGCCTAGTGGATCGCTGGTCAAGGTGACTTTGATGGTGTCGTCGACATCTGAGCCATTTTAGTTTGTACGGCCGATAGCAAGTAACTGTAGAAACATACCGGATATGATGGCCCAACCCTCAGGTCCAGCGTAATAAGTCTGCATGTCATGAAGGCCTTGAGTGCCTTGAGGTACCGACGCCGTAGCATCAACTACCGACCCCTTATGGGCGTGATGAAGAGGCTCAACGCTCGTGGTAATACCATTAATACTCGTCGGTCCCAACTTAATCTCCTTCTTCTTATGCTCGATCCAGAAAACCCTCGCTGCTTGAATATCCCAGAGGAACGGGATGATTCTCTTCTCGATAACATCACGCTCAGCCGCATCGTCCGCCAACCCCAACGTTGAAGCAATTCCAGATACTATATCTGCCACGCGACACTTAGGCTCGTTCTCAAATACAGCAGCGACAAACTCGGCTTCCCACTCGTCGGTCTCAGGGTTTCGGTACGCCGTGTTATCCATCAACCACACTATGTCTCCAGCATCGACGGCTTTTCCGAAGGGGTTCCATTGTGCAAACCGCGAGAGCCAGGCTGAGACATTGACGGGTGCTGAGAGCGCAGCAGCTTGTGTCTTTTGAAAAGCAGCGGATTTGGGATCAGGCAGATCGTGCTCGACCTTGTCAAAGTTTCGGGTCTTTCGAGTGCGCAATTGCATATCGGCTGCGAAAGCACTTGGATCAAAGTCTAGTTTGTCCGCCATCTTGAAATACGATAACGAGCTAAAGATATATACTATAGGATGAGTTGCCTTGAGGAGGCAAATGAGGTCTCGTGCTGTATGAGTCTTAGGAACAGTGAGGCTATATCAGGAGCCGCAAGGTCTCGTGATGTCTAGGTCAGGTTTCAGGGCGTGAAAGTGCAAAAAATAGGCAGCGAGACAATGTTTTATGTTTAAGGTATTCTCGAGGAGGCGGTCTCATGGATTACAAGAGAATAGCAGGTTCAGGGTCTCAGTCACAGGAGGAAAGCGCGTGTGTTAAGGACTTGCCAGCAGCTCAGGTCTTGGCTTTAATATACGTGACCTCATATGGAGATCAAATCAATAGCGCAGGAAATTGTTTATAGAGGCTGCGACGTGCTTTGTTTTAAGGTCTTGGACTTGTGACGTCGCTGCGTGATACTAGCGACGCCGATCTCCTAGGCTTGTGGGGGTGGAGATTTACCCGCGTGGGCGCTATGCCTAGAAGAATGACCCGTCCAAAGCCAAGATTGGACCGTTTGAGTGTGGCTTGCAGTGGGCTGTGCTATAATTCTGTCAAAAACAGGAGTCGGAGGGCATTAGAGTGTGTTCATGTTGGCATCATGTTTGCAGTTGACCTCTCGGATGTTGGATTTGCCAGGCGAGAGAGGACCCTTGTAGTGATCGATCGAGGTTACAGGGGTTAGATCAACTGCCGTATTACGTCACATCCTTAACTCGACTCGACTGTTGGATCACGAGATGGCCGTCTAATGTGTGACCAAGCCGGAACAAGAACGGGCATTAAATCCTGCAGGTTGAAATTAACCTCTTTGGTGATCAACCAACTTTAACTTAATCTCTTCCCTACCGATCTTCATGTTTCATGGTGTCCCGCTTCCTGGTAAGTTAGTAGATCCAGCATCGAGCCGGCGAGCTCGGCCTTGGGGGAGCCCCTTGTTAGTCCCTCAAGGTTCGGCCCGTACGTCAAGAACAGACTTTGTACCTAGTCACTGATGGGGCTCACAGGGTTGTCAAATTCGTATTGGCACTTGTAACTTATACATATGAAGATGCTCGTTCTCCATCTTATCAATAAAGCGATTCTATCTACTCCTAAACGCCATCCATCCATCCTGTCTTTAATCATATATGCATTTCCATGTCTCTAACTACCGGGTATCGACCAATCAATGCAATGCAATGTCAAATGCAAACTGGAAACCAACTGATCATACACGCTTGCTTGAACTACCATCCCCCATATAACCAACCCTTCTTCTTCTGTGCATTGAACAGCTCGTCTTTGATCTCTTGCACAACCGCTTGAACTGTGCCCTTCATGGCTCTTTCGCTTATCGTCAACGAGTCATAGAATAAATGGTCGTTCTCAACGGCACAGTCAGCCGTGACCTTGTCCTGATCGATAGTGAGATCAGACATGTCAGCCTTGACACACGAAGTCCAGACATCGGCGAATCGCATCGTCGCGTTTGGTGACATCGTACCACGTCCTCGCAGATCTACCACCGCGGCATGCTGCATCTCACCCTCTGTCATAGCATCGAGAAGCACCTTTCCAATGTCCACCGCCAGCCCGTTACGCATGGGGTATGGAGCTTGAATAACACGCTCGTCCTCGTATGTCTTCTTTGCCGAGTCTTTTGTATCTTCGCTGTGTTCAACTGGCTCAACACTCTCGGTTCTCTTGGTCTTGGTCTTGCTTGATGCCTTGTCCTCAGAAGCCGGCTTCTGAGGTTTCTTGGTCGATCTCTCAATCCACTCAGCAACTGCAAAATCCACCTCTTGGTTCCAATATTTGGTCAGTTCCGCGGCATTTCGGGTATGCTCTACTACGCTGTTGGGTGCTGGTGGCGCCTGTCGAGCTTGCCACGCCGGTGTCAAGGATATATCGAATATCATGGGCGCTATAATGCGAAAGCTCTCGAACTTGCGTTTGTCGACACTATCAAGAGCGCCGAGTGCGGTGAGCTCTCTAATCTGGGTTTCGGTCGCATTCGTCCAAAAGTCAGAGTACGCGATGGAAGTTGGGTCCAGTGATCGCTCGTAGAGTATTTCAGCCTGGTCAAGTATTACTCTCGCCATATCTGTAATAATATCTTCCGACTTCGTCCTTGGCATTGCGGCCATGTTCCAGATTTCCCAAGTGCCGAAGCTGAATATCCAGAGCGTTTCGCGCGGTGGAATTTCAGGTGGTGGCATCGCGAGGAAGGTCTTTACTTGGCTGGCTAAGTCGGGGACTTTGTCTGGAGTTGGGTACTGTTTAGAAATGAAGTTGTAGTCGAAGGCTGGCTTCTTCTTCACGTCTGTATGTTTTGTGATGTTGAGAAGATCTTTGACGCCTTTTTGGTGGAGTTCGTTGCTGATGAGGCCCCTGTTCGGTCGACCATCTGGTACAAATGAGAGATAAGAACTGCAGTTAAGCTAATGATTTGTTAGAAAGTAAGATCGATATCACAATATCGAACTTTGGGGACTGACCTCGTCACATAATTCTTCTGTCCATGTTTTGCGTCGGGGATCTTTGACATTACCCACGACATCAGGGGATCCAAACACCACGATCCTCAAATTTGATTCGGGTTCTGGCTCATGTCTACCCCAAGAAAATAATCCAGTGGAGCCGTTTCTGAGCTGTCCGCCTGATAGTCGATTTGGTAATACGCCGAAGATCAGAAAAGTGGTGAAGAAGAGGGCAGCGATCTGAAGGATAAGCTTAGGCGCGCCGCGCCAAACGCGAGTTGAGCAAAAGATGACAAGATTCTTTCCACCGAGTCTACCCATGACAGAATCTTGGCTGTCACGACGACTTGGGAGTTGATGATCGAGCTCTGCGGGTGATTTCCATCGTGCTTGAAACATGATGCGCTAGAGTCGAGCGAGTAGAAGCGACTAATAAGAGAAAAAGATAGGCACGGCGATTTCAAGTACTGATGTGGGCCATGGGCAAAATGTATATGTCGTTTGGTGTTGATGTGGCTGAGAAATTGTAGATAGAAATAGGATAAGTCTAGAACTAGAAAATGCGAATCCTATGCCGATGATCCGGTGTTGGACGCCCAAGTCGTGAAAGTAGCCTCTTGAAGTGATTGAGTGCAGTTTTGAGAGGAATGTTGCCGGTGGGAAGCAGTGATTAACTTTGAGCGAGGCGTTTCGAAAGCAGGACGGGATGGGAAGCTAGAAACGGCTTCAGGGGAGATGTTGTAGAGAGTAAAGGCTATGATAGGGCGTTATGCGAGGGCTGAGAGTCTAAGACGAGAGAGTTTTGAGGTTGACAGGAGCAACTCCTAGAACAGACCGAGATCAGAGGTTATTGCGAAAAATAAGGCTGCACTGTAGTTAAATAAGATGAAATGATATCAGGATAGAATTTTATGGGGGGACAAGGGATACGCCTCAGGGTCGATAAGTCTAACGGTTACACTTCTACTTAAACTAAAACTGAGATAATAAGTGCAGTAACCTCCGATGAAATAACTAGATGCAACAGTCATTGCCAAGCCGACTCCCATCACAACTTGTTGCGTGGCCAAGACCTCTCACAGACTTGGTATCGCGGGATGTGGTGAGCCTAAAGCGATTCAGGAAAGGGAGGACAAGGCAGAGATGAGAGATTAGAGGCATCCTTGTTTGGAGGGTGGATTTCCATGTGGCCAAGAGAATGAATTAGCGAATCTCATCGAATTGTCTCCCTCTCGCCCTCTCCTGAATCTCTCGAGACGATTCAAGCCAACAAGAAACGTCACGTCACGGTTACAGCGGGATCCGGCCGGCGCGTCTGTACCCACATCCCGGTGCCGTCTTCCGGCCTCGTCATCCGTGGCAGCAACGTTGTTCTCCCACTTACAGCCCGTTGTTGTTTCTTTTGGCCCTTCTTCTTTGTTAAGTTAAATTAGTCCCAAGAAAGGCGTCGTCAGCAGTGGAGTCTGAGCCTCCTCCTCCCAGACCTAGGCCCAGCCAAGTCAAGTCAGGCTAGAACCGAAGCCACGGGGCGAGCACAGGCCAAGAATCTCAACTTCCAGAGCCTAACTTGAGATCTATCTACGGATATTGCTGATGGTTTGTGGGGAAGTGAGTGAGTGAGTGCAACTCTGCCGTTGATCACTGAGTGATGTGCTGCAGGTTTGGTCCAGTGTTTGCTTCTCATGAGCCGCAACCGGTAATAACGCACGAGACAAACTTGATGCCTCCCAACGTAACGATGCACCCGGTTGACCACCAACGGATATTGTATTACACAAATATACACAATCACTTTGTCTTCACGTCCCCTTTCATCAACCATCAATCTCTCTTTCTTCATGATTTACAAACAAAGTAACAAAACTCTACGTCATTCTTATTTCCCCACGTTCGGAGCGCTCGGTTACGCCAGATATAATTTAATGAGTGCCCAGCCTCTACCGCCTGCGTTTTACCAGGAATCGACTCATGATGAGGTCTGCCCAGGAATCCTACTGCCTACAAGTCTTGGAAACCCTAGCAAAAGGTCCAGTCTCTGTACTACACTGTTTATGTGGACAAAAGAAGTTTCATAAGCTATAACAATGTACCCCAAGCTTTTCCCGAACATAAAACAAAGATATCTTCAATCACAAACCGCGGGCCGAGCAAGCCATCGCCAAGAGCCACCACATATCGAAAATGGTCTAGAATAAACGGTCCTTTCCAACAACATTCCTCGCATTCAACTATTAGATCCTTTATTCCCGTCCGTCAACGAGAACTGAAGCCGTGATTCCGACGCCTTCAGCCATCGTACGTCCACATCACACTCTGACCTGATTGTTTGAGGCTCTCAGCTCGGCAACGCCGCGTTAGTTCACCAAACCTCACTCACAGCCTCGTGGCTCAGGCCAGCGTTGAAAGTTGAAGACTTTTGAAACTGTGGCTGCCGCTTTATTTTCTTTTTCTATTTTTGGACTCAAAATATGACAGCTGACTGAATCACGAGTATTAATTACCCCGATCCAAAAGATTCATCGCTTTCTGATATGAATGAATTGTGTCATGGGCCGATGTCACGAATGCGATTAAGCTTTGATCGACATTATCATTAACTTACATAATTCTCAGCAGCGTTACACAAGCCTGAAATGGGAATGTTACTCGATGACGCATAGAAAGTGAGGGGAATTGCTCGAAATGGCTGCTTATTAACAGCTGAATAGCCTCGCCTTGTAATCGACGATTCAATTGTGTACCTATTTGATAGAACATGTCTAGTCGAAAGGTCAGCTCCAGCTGCCAGTTGCGAGAGTCAATTTGACATGAGTCGTCTCAGATAAGCTTAATCGCCATGGCCAACACCATCGCATATCTCTTCACCTACTATTGGGCAACGTTCCCAATAACTCAAGTCGACTTGTTCAATTCAAGCCCGACCCCCTGACTTGCAAGTCAAGGAAAAAAGCCACAAGTCAAGTCTACCTAGGTCTTGACTTGCAAGTCAGCAAGTCAGTAGGTAAAATTAGTAATAGATAGGTACCTTTTACCTTTTTCTTTTAAGGAATTCCTTAAGACCTAGGGTAGGTCTTCTTATCTTATCTTAGCTTATTAGTTAGCAGAAAAAAAGCTC